>PVIH01006736.1:0-107696 GCA_004025045.1 Sigmodon hispidus | reverse complement strand
TTTTTTTTTTTTTTTTTTTTTTTTTTTTTTTTTTTTTTTTTTTTTTTTTTTTTTTTTTTTTTTTTTTTTTTTTTTTTTTTTTTTTTTTTTTTTTTTTTTTTTTTTTTTTTTTTTTTTTTTTTTTTTTTTTTTTTTTTTTTTTTTTTTTTTTTTTTTTTTTTTTTTTTTTTGTATCTGTGTGAACACATGTTGTACACAGTTCTCACCAAGATGGTCAGCCTTGATGGTCATCTCCTTGTTCTGGAGATCCCTGTCTACCTTCTGCTTTCCATGATGGGTTGTCATGCCTACCCTGAGTTAACATGGGTTATGGAGATTACAGTGTTCTGAGGGTGTGACCCTCAGTCCTCATGCTATGTGTCAAGCACTAAGGCCGCTGAGCCATCTTCCCAGCCCCTGAATCATCTCCTTTAAAGAATATATTACATTCTCAGAACAATATTCCATAAAACACACCTTTCTATTATCAGATCATAGGATAAAACAAATTGCATAGCACTAGGAGATGGTATTCCATAATCATGAGTAATTTTCAAAACATTTAACACACTGACATCATGCCTTTAATAGCCAGTTTTATTTAGGGATGAAACATGCTCCTGTCAGGTCTAAACATATGGAAAAATCTGAAGGACCAGTTTTCCACCAGTTTCTAAATGGTATGGAACTACAGTTATCCCTCCAGGTCCTTGATGGATTGATTTCAATAACTGCAGTGGATACCAAACTCTGAGGATGCTCGGGTCCCTTATGTGAAATGGCAGCACAAGATTAGCATACGGTTTATGGGCATCCTCCAGCAAGTAGACTTTAAATCATCTCTAGATGATGCAAAGCTCCTAATACAATGTAAATGCTATGCAAATAGCTATAATACTGTGCTATGTAGAGAATGATGACAGTAAAACTTCTGAATAGATTCAAGTTGTTTTAAAATATTTTGGGTGCATAGTTGCTTGACTCTATGGACATAGACCTTGAGGATGCAAAGGGCTGGATGCACTTCATGGATTGTTGTCAGTACAAGCACATACATAGGTGCTGGCCAGCTAAACTCTAGGTCAATCTGGTAAGCAAGGTGACTCATTTGAATCAGTGACTTATCTAATGTTATCACATGATCCCACTTTATTTGGCTAGAAATATTGTTTCCTGTCTCTTGCCCCGTTGTCATTCATTTTTGGATTTATAGTTTGGTAAAAGATCAGTGTTCTGAGGTGTCTGCAAAATCAACTCACTTTTGACTTAAGTTCAATGAAAACATAACCCCATTCTAAGGCATTCAAAATGATTCCAGCTTCCAGTTTTTATTTAAATAGCCTCCTTTCTAATAGGGCCCAACTCAAATTACCATACTGCTCTGCCATAGTTCTGTCTTTATTCACTAGTAATTTTATGGATTTCACTAAAACTGAAATGGAACATTTTTCTTTGCCTTACATTTTTGTTAAACAACAGTCTTGGAGCTCATGAACGAAAATATTATATAAACCACATGTGCAATTTTAAGTTCTCTCAAGGGTACATTGCAAACAAATACAAATAAATGAGCTAAGCAGTTGTAGATGTTACATGTTAGCTAAATATATAAAGTATTTCAATGTAAAATCACTATATGAATTATTAAGGAGCTCATTTATGTTCTTTGAATTAAATTCTTTGTGTATATTTTACACATATAGAACATCTCAATTTGGAGAAGCCATATTTCAAGTGTGCATTTAATACATGTGGCTGAGGGACAAGTACGAACACAGAAGCTGGGAGCACACTGCTGTTCAGTCACTGACAGTTCTGCTATTTCTTAGCTTGGTCTTAGCTTAGTCCCTCTTTGCTTGTGTCCCTATCTTTCAAAGAATGAAAATGATACAAAATATACATCAGAAGGCTACATGAGAATTCAGCCAGGAGACTGGCATTCTGAAGGAGAGCAAGACAGCATTAAATGCCAGGGTTGACATATTTCATACTATGCTCTTTTCTTCCCAAATACTAGTGGGCACTTTTTCAACTTTCTATTCAAAATATCCAAAAGAATCAGTCCCACCACAGTGAAGCCATTCTCCCTTTAGGAAATCATTTCTCAGTCACTTCTTTCTCTTATCTGGAAAACTCACATCCAAGAATAATGCTGTATCTTTAACTAGTTACAGAACACTGTCTCAGAGATAGCAGATTGAAGGTCAGACAGAGGGGAATTACCTAAGCACAGCCCAGGCCTACAGATACCAAGAACTGGGAACTTTATTGACCTGGATCCTTATTTATTGTACAATCACTTTTCAAAACCAGTCTTCTCATTTATGCGAGCAATTTCCATCTCTATGCTTGAATTCTAGACAATATTTCATGATGACTCTGTAGGAAAAAAGCACTCAGTGTGATTTACCCTCCCAGATATTGTAGGATATTATTTATGTGACCTGTAAACAGGAGGCGCATCCATCCCCAGCGATGGCTTCATTTCAGCCACAAGGAACAGCAGGTATGCTGATTTCCAAAATGTCTTTCAAAACAAGTTTGTAGGTGCCCGAAGAGCTGGGAACATTAGTGATGGGAGAGTTGGTAAGGTGGAATGGGCTGCATGTAGACTGCAGAATGGGGAGAAAGTGAATTGGAGTCCAGTTCAATGGAGGGTCAAGGTCATTAACAGAACAAGAAAATAGAGTTTATATTGAAGAAAGCCAAAAAATGAGTCAAAAATTTTTTAAGATCAAAAATATTTGCAGAGCTAGAGTTTATGATATTATTTGCAGAGGAAATGTGTTCCCTCCAGGGCTCATAAAGAGGCTTCGAGGAACTTCAGGGGCAAACATGAGTTTGTATAGAAAAGAATCAAGGTTTGTGGACTGGCAAGAAAAAGAAGAGAAGAAAGAAAAAGCCTTGTGCAGTGTGTCAACCTATATCCTACAGGTAACTTTTCAAAAAGGGAGATTTTGTGATCATGGATGTGGCCAAGTACTTCAACAATAGACTCACTAAGACCCATGTGAAACTGTGATAAGATCATTGCAAACATAATGGAGAAGGAGATGATTGCTAAGCCCCGCTCCATTCAGAGACCAGTCAGTGGCCTTGAGAACACTGGATTAACCTATAAAATGTGTAAATGTCAAGAAGATGAGAAAGAACAGAGGTGTCCAACTGAAGACTCAAACTTGTAACGACTCAAGCAGGCTACAAAGATCAAAACAGTCTAATTCAATGACAGCAAATTGGGTTAACTCTGAAACTAACTACAACATCAGATCACCATAAACTTGCAAAACCAATCTGTCAAAACAGCTGAGGTTGTCCCCAGCTACTTCAGTAGACAGACCCTCCTGTAAACAGGAAACATGGTGGTTCATCACACTGGACAGTAAAAAAATAAAAAATTGATAAACTGATCACTGGTGTCCTGATCAGGTGTTCCCTTGAAGTAGCTGGAATTTACCTTGAGAATATTCCTTTCAACTGCTTAGGTTGAAGAAGAGAAAACCTGGGGTATCCTGTGGGTTCTAATATATTTTATGTTGATCTCATGAAAAGAGGTCTTAAAATAACTCCAGGAAGCAAAATGTGACCCTCTACATGGCAGCAAAAGCACAGCAGATTTCTCAAAATAAAGGAAAATGCTCCCATTCTGAACAGAACACATTCTCGTGATTGTTCAACTAGGCTTCTGCTATGAGAAACATTCTAAGAGAAAGCTGTCAGGGATTCCTGCACTGAGCAAGGTGTTCAACTAAATGATCTTTAATGCTTCTTAAAAGACTCTATTACAGTGGTATCTATGTAGTAAAACATGAACAAATGGCTCCAACTCTGTCTGACACTGTAACATAAACATGAGGTCACTCCACATGGAGGATGCATGTTTCTGCTAGAGATACACCTCAGTTCTTCAGTGTCTGTGAACCAGTAATGCCAGCATAGTTAGGAGCTGGACTTTGAGCTAGTGGTTGTGAACCCAGATCAGGCTTAGAGTTTAGAAAGCATAGATCAGCAAGTTGCCCTTGCTAGAAAAGGAAATGGGATGCAGACAAAAATGGTTTTCATTTCACCAGCCTCAGTGGGTCTTGTAGATCATATTCTTTTTTCTGGTGGTATCTATGGACCAGGCTTCAGGGTCGGCCATTATTTCTAATTAGCTTGTAAGCCAACTTTTCCCTTTGATATTTAGATTATCTTCACCATTTAGGTTAAGATGAGTTTTATGTGTTTTTTTAATACAAGGACTAAATTTGCTAGGTTATTAAGATACCCCTTCTGTATTTTGTTTGAAGCTGCTATAGAACACAGTGAAGATTCTCAACATATCTTGATTCCTCTGGTTCTCAGATCCAATATGCTCCCGCTTTGTACTAGCCTAGTTTTCTGCAGATTTTCAGCAAATAATTCTCTAACATTTAATAGTTCCATTTTGTGATTATTTCTTGTTTGTCTTTTATGATGTGAGCCCAATACCAGGAGGCTCTTTGCTCAAAAATCTGTATTACTCCTACAGTTTTATCTCCCTGCTACAGTTACTCGAACACCTCATTGATGATTACAACTGCTTCCACATAGAAGAAAACCAAGAATAATGAAGATAGATGGACATGCTCTCCCTTCTTGTTTTTGGAGATAAGGAATAAATTTACCTACTCTTGATGTTCATAGTTCCACCTCAATTGGCATCTGATGCCAATAATCTCAATTCTGTCTACCCCACTAAAGATTTGATAATTTGTGTTATATATGCACAAGTGTTTGCCCATATGTATGCATGCCTGGTACCTGAGGAGACCAGAAGAGGGCATCATATTGGTGCTCACCATCAGGCAATGAAAAAGCTTTATAAAGATTCTGAACTCACAGAAATGGAACCATACTAGTCTTCATACTCAAAGTCTCATGCCAGCAGCAGTGCAGAGATACCTGGCAGTTGCATGCAAGATGTAGCTGGTCACCAGCTGCCATGAGCTAAGCTGCATGGCCTTCCAAAGTCATTCTCATGGCCACAGTACAAATAGACTTCTCCCAGACACTGCTTATGGGTTAGGGACCGTACCTGTGGGCTTAAAAACATAGCTCCATGATACTTAATACTGCTTCCCAGAATTGGAAAGGTAAGCATGACCGCCATATTGAAAAGCTGAGTGGGGTGGAGCCAGCAGCAAAGGGTCCTATGTTAGTATTTTGCATGTGGAAGGATGCAACATGCTGACACACTGCCAGGAGGCCATGTTGAGTTTATTGGGAGAACGGGACAGGAAGGGGATGAGAGAAAAGAGAAGAGAGAGCGGGGGAAGGGTAGAAGAGAGAGAAAGAGGTCCCTGTCACATGTTGACCACGTAGACATGCCTCAGGTATGAGAGCCCACGCTGCAGGCTGGGTGTGGCCACAACATGGAATCACGTGTTCGCAGCCACACTCAGGAGGCAAGCTAGGGCGATCTGTTTATATGCCAACACCCTAGGCATCAGTTTTAAAAATGATTAAAGATATGTAATAAAACAGATTCAGATGGAGAAAACTTATAGATGAGTTATAATGTGTGTTAAAAATTATGCAGGCTTAGGGAAAAAAAGAAAAAGGGCAGGGAAAATCATTTTAAAGAGAAATAGAGTAATAGAAATATAATAAGCTATGTAAAGGTGGAAAATACATAGTCTGAAGTATGTATAGTATTTAATTTCATTTAATCTTTATCTGTTAATGAGCTAACTGCAGAAAAACATTTGATTACAAAAGCTGACATATTAAGCCAACATATATATTTTAAAGGTATCTTGACATGAAAATTTGGGTCTAAGGATGTGTTGCTTTGAAAAAGAGGTTCTATTTTTGTTTCCACAGAAGATGAGAGCCTGTGGATTGCTTCCAGGCTAGTATTGTTTGATCAAGGAAGACTCCCAAAAAAATCTCTGTTGGAAAGAAATGGCCCACATGATTCAACATCAACATCAGCTTCCAGGTTGTTGACTAAGATGGTCCAGCCTCAGGGTCCCTCAAATATTACCAGGAACCCCAATCAACAGGAAGTAGCATAAAAAAACTTCACACACACTACCCAAAAAATAGATTATGGATGTTTATCTTTGTTTAGAGGGCTTGGTTATTGGCCATAGTCAGTCTCTTTCTAAAGAATTAAAGGGGATATAGATATGATAGGATAAAAAGGTAGATTATTGAATCTACTTTTAAAAAGAAGCTACTTGTTTTAAATATTTTATATTAATAAAGATTTTAGTTTATTGATACAAATTTAGATAAATTTTATTATACTTTATGTATATTTCTACTCTTGTTTAAGATATTATGCCTATGCAGGTTCTTGTATTATAATGTATAATTTAGAAATACAGGTTAATGATCATCTTAGTACTGATCTTAGTTGTTAGGTCACTTCTCCAGTCCCAATTTAGTATACTTTTACTTCAAAATAAATTATCTCACACACCAATTGGAAAATTTTTAAGTCTATAATTAGTATATTCACTATTGAATTTAAAGAATAAGAAGATTGAGTAATTTTATTATATACTACCAAAAATAAAATCTTTATTTTACTCAGTGTTTTTATTGAAAACTCACTCAAGGATCTTGCAGGTGTATTTACCTCTCTCCCACTCGTAACACCATGGTGGGGGGGGCGTGGGGGAGAGAGACTACAACTTACACAACTTAGTCTTCTATAATCAACTAAGATCCCCTCCATTCCTCTCCACAGTACATTACAGATATTTACTGATCTCCAAAATGTAGGACAAGAGCTCATAGTAACAGGCTTTCCGAGAGCCACAGAGAGTCAATGAGTGGAAATGGAGGCAGTCCTTTGTTCGAAACAACAGGCAGACTTAGGTAGATGACAACAAAGAGATATTTCAAAAACTAAAAGCCACAGCAACAAGGACACCTTGACTTAGGTACAACAATCTGGGTCATACAGACAAGGAAATTGACTGAGGTCTGTGGAAATCCAGAGAAACAAATTAAGGTATCTAGGCTATTCAATGAGGTTAAAACATGTTCCATCATAATGAAACAGATGACATCATTTCCAATAAGCAACACCCTTTCAACTAGTAAAATTCTAGAGCCTGCTTGCTGGTCAGACTTAGTATATACTAGTTCTAAATTACCCTGTTAGAAGATCAGGAGAAGATAGAAATGAGTAGATATCTTATACGCAGAGCGTATCATTTGGTGCTATGCAAGTGTTTATCTCTATGACAAACAGAAACTTTTTGAAGGCAGGAAAAGCTTGGAATGGTGACTAAAATATACAAAGATTTCAATTAACATTGGCTATGTGAAAGCACAAGCTCCATTTGATCTGTTACCCTGTGATAGACAAACTATCACTGGCTCCCATCCATGATCTGTGATAGCTCGCCCTTTGCAAGTGTTGAGTTTATAGTTGACCCACTAAGAAATAAGGACTTTTAGGGTTACTTATGTATGCCATCATATCATCTGCAAATAGCAATACTTTGACTTTTCCCTTTCCAGTTTGTATCCCCTTGATCTCCTTTTGCTGTCTAATTGGTCTAGCTAAAACTTTGAGTATTATATTCAATAAATATGGAGACAGTAGACAGCCTTGTCTTCTTCCTGATTTTTGTAGAATTGCTTTGAGTTTCTCTCCATTTAATTTGATGTTGACTACTGGCTTGCTGTATATTGCTTTTACTATGTTTATGAATGGTCCTTGTATACTTGATCTCTCGAAGACTTTTTATCATGAAGGGGTGTTGGATTTTGTCAAAAAGCCTTTTTAGCATCTACTACGATAATCATGTAGTTTGTTTTTTTCTTTCAATTTGCTTATATGATGGATTATAGTGACAGATTTTTGTATGTTGAACCATCTCTGTATCTCTGGGGTGAAGCCTATTTGATCATAGTGGATGATGTTTATGTTGTGTTTTTGGAGCCAGTTTGTGAGTATTTTATTGAGTACTTTTGCACCAATGTTTATGAAGAAAATTGGTCAGCCAAGTACTGAGCCGAGCTTCGAGCATCCTGCTGAAGAGAGGGAGGAAGGATTGCATGATGCCAGGGGTGGTCAAGGTCATCATGCATCACAAGGGAACCCACAGAAACAACCAACCTGGGCTTAGAGGAGCTCACAGAGACTGGACCAATAGCTAGGGAGACTGCATTGGAGCAACACAGACCCTCTACATATGTGTGACAGTTTTATATCTTGGTCCTATTGTGGGGCTTCTAGCAGTGAAGGCAGAGGCTGTTTCTGACTCTTTTTGGCTTTTGGGAATTTATTCCTCAAACTGAATTGCCTTGCCCAGCATCAATACCAAGGGAGGAGCTTAGTTCTCCACAACTTGATGAGCCATGCTTTATTGATATCCATGGGGGGCCTGTCCCTTTCTGAGTAAAAACAGAAAAGGAATGGATGGGGAGGTGGTGGAAAGGAAGTATAAGGAGGGAATGGAAGGAGTGGAGGATAGGGAACCTGCTGTCAGGATGTAAGATAAATGAACAAATTTAATAGATTAAATAAAGAAAGAAAGAATGTAAGCCTATTTCCTCACCCCTTCCACTGAGTTAACATTGTGACTTATTTCTGCCAAGGTGATGTAAATGAATTGGTGCTGTGCTAGCTCTAAGGTTAGGCCTTAAGAAGCACTTGAACATGAGAGAACTCAACCACAATTAGCAGTGAAGCCTCCCAGGTCCACAGTGGACCACAGACCACAGAGGGAGGCCAGAGGAAACTGGAGGAACCATCTCCTTGATTACCAGCCTCCTGAGAACATGATGTGGTTGAGGTATTCAATCATTGCTTCTTGGACAGTTTACTACAACAACAGTGAAGGAAGCCAGCCCCTAAGCATGCACTTTGTACTCTTATTACTGACCTTGCCTGCTCACGTTTGTGATCTATTTTAGTGTGTACTAATTTAGTTTAGGAGAAAAGGTAAAAAGGATCATATTAATTCGGTAAAACCTCGAATCTTTGCATGCCTCTGCCTGCCACTGCTTATTAATGTCCTCATTTGGTTCTTGGCCTTTCATTTAAATTAGCCTCTAGCTAGTTCCCTGGCGTCCATCTCCATTTTAACCCTACCTAAAGCCAAATTTAAATAACTTAGGGCATAATTACAACGAACATGTCAGAAAAAGTCCATCCTTTTATGCTGTCTGGTATACAACTGAGTCAAATTTCCTGTATTCCCAACCGTGCTCAGTTCTATTTCAAATATATATTTTTCTGTTAGAGTTCTCACTCCAGACCACACATGGGTTGGTGTCACTCACCTCTGAAAAAGGTTTAACTTCTTTATACCATGTACAAAAAAGGGAAGAAAAAAAAAAGAACCTTTCCCATGACCTGTCACTCATTTTGTCCAATATCCACTTCATCCTGGTCTTGCGTGTCTTGCAACCCCATTCTAAACAAATTCCCACTGGGAGACATCTATGCTGAAGTACTACCCTAACCTGGACTCTGTTTATTGAATGAAAGGGGCATACCAACAACAGCACACACATGCACACACACACACACACACACACTATATGTATTATTAATATCCAAAATTCTGTGGCATAGTCACCATCATTTTTTTCTATATATTAGAGAAGAACATGCCATCTGTATATGCACACATATGCCACATCTTCATAAGAATTTCCCATATTTGCTAGAGTCAATTAAATCGAATTAAATGACTTGCCCAAGGTGACACATTCACCAGCAGGACTCAAGCATGAATCCAAATATTTTTCATCCCCCAGTCTCACACTAATTTTGTGCTCCCCAGGAAAACATAACTTCTCCAGCGGAGTCTGATCGGTTTGGCCTTTGCCCATTTTTTTTTTTCTAGTAAGAATTCCTAAACTGAACTCAGCAGGTAAATTTTATTTTCATCTACTTGTCTCACTGGCCCTTCCTTAGTCAGAGTTCCAAGGCTAGAAGGAGAAATTATGTCTAAAGCTAAATTTAAATAATAATTTAGAGGTAATTAGAATAAAAATGTTAGAAAAAGTCCATCCTCTTAACTCACTCACCCATGACTGAGCCAATATTTTCATAATCCCAACTGTGCTCTGTTCTATTCTGAATAAGCATATGCATATAGATGTATGTACACACATATCTCACTAATGCCTTCAACATGGTAATCTTATTCTCTCCTTCCCATATTGATCTTTCTGAGAGCATCACAGGAAAATGTTTCCTATTATTCAAGAACTACGCTTTTATTTAAAATTTATATTTGCTCATTTCTTTAGAGAAAATGGGGCATGTGGAAGATAGAGGAAAACCTGTGAGAATCAGCTCTCTCTTCCTACCATGTTGGTCCCAGGGATAGAACCTGCCAGGTCTTTGGGTGATCAGACTCGCTGTTAAGTGCCTTTACCTACTGAGGCACCTCATTGGACCTGTACTATCTTTTGATTATGTAACACATCACTCACAACAACCTCTGGTCCTAGTGGATAGACTTAAACATGAGCCTGAGGAGACGAATGTTCAAAGGTCAGGGGCCCCATACAGGTTTGGAGAACCAGGGATGACTCACAAGTATCAGGGCGGAGGAGGAGGAGGAGCCTGAGAAGAGCTGGGCTGACTATAAACCCAGGTGAGCCATGTAAGTTTGGAAATCACTCTTTCACTAACTCAAAAGGAATGAAAGAACAGAACCCCAGGATGTTTTACTGCTCAGCTTGCCCGCTGCCTTTCTCTGTGCTGTGGATGACGCTACGCAGCAGGTGGGGGCGACTAGGGAGAGAGGCAGGGGCTAAGAGGACAGCCAGAAAGAATCTATTCAAGTGTGTCTAGTCCTCCCAGTTTGAGGCTCTCCACAAAAGAGAAGTGACAAATACATACTTCAAAGAAGGGGGAATGTGTACAAGGATCTACCCACTCCAAGGAAACTTTGATAGGCAATTCTCACCTGCTGCTTTAAGGCCATCCCTGGCCCCCCGGACTCATCAACGAAGTATTTAAATCACTTTTTCTCATCTCAAAACTAGTTATTGGATGAAACACATAGTCAGGAAAAGAATCTGTCAAACATGATCTGAAAATTTTTCTTAAATTTACCAAGAGCCCTGCACAAAAGACAACAAGGGGCTGGATCCCGGAACTGATCCGTTGGTTGTCATACTTGTTACCGGGAAGATGCAGACTGTTTATACACTCTAGGAGTGAGGAAAGAAATGGCAAGTGAAATTAGTTGTTGTTGCTACAAATGCTTCTAAACAGAAAGAGAACTGATGTTCTACAGCCACATCGGCTCCATTGTATCCCCCAACCAAAGGCTGGTATGACTAAACCATGGCTTCTCCCAGGCCCCTCCCTTTTGCAAGGTGACAGACTGTCAGTGCCTAGACCAAAAATGTAGACAATATGGAGAAGCATACACAAATGATAGCCATCTGAGCAAGAAAAAGATTTTAGAAAGGAAAAGAGAGAAAAGAAAAAAAAGTGTTCATATGACACACTAACTATCTAGAGGTTTTGCATGTCCTGTTACACTCATTTTGACTGACATCAAAGACTGGTCATCAATAACTCGAGATACAATTCAAACTAATGAGAATGTCGAAGAGAGACTCAGCACTCCAAAGTAAAGCATTCTGTCCCACCAAGTGCCTTAAACTAACCCTTTGGGAGTCCCAGAGAGCATCTCTCTCTTTCTCCCAATCTTTTCTTCACCAACAGGAAATAGAAACTTGAAGCTCTCTCCATTAAAGGCACTTCTGTCTGCCTTTCTGTATAAGAAGTGGCCATAAAGAAACTCCCTTACCTATCTGGTTTGATAGGAAGTCAAACACCCTCATTTCTTGGAGGTCTCATCCTGGACCCAGCAAGAAGGAACACTGTAGAGACCACAGGAAGACTCTGACAAACAGGTTTGGGTTTTCCATTAGTCTTCCACATTGTATCACACCTTTCAGTCCAATCACATTGATAGGAATTGTCTGTCCTTCAAAAAGAGTATAAAAACACAGCTCCCCTGAACCTCATGGCTTTACGCTGAAGGCTTCCATGTCACATGAACATTGAGTAAATGAATGAGCAACATTTCCTCTTGTTAGCTTGTCTTTTGTTATGGGTGTAGGTTGTGACTCCAGTGTGTGTTTGAGCATATCACATCTTTCCAGACAAGCAATCTTTCATAGGACCCACATTTCTAAGAATAAAGATCTAGTCTTGGAAAGACAAATTGCATGCGTTTTCTCTCAGTTCTTGTATCTTATGAAACTTCAATATTAAGTCCTTTGGGACTATTACCTTGACACCAGAAACCAAAGGAGAGACAGAGGGAAAATATATATTAAGTTGGCTTTTATTTGGGGGTTCTGGATGCCCTGAAGCTTACCATGCAGACCAGGTTCAGGCTGGTCTCCAACTCACAGAGGTCTGTCTGACTCTGCCTCCTGAGTGCTGCAATTAAAGGCATGTGCTACCGTGACTTTTATCTGGGTAGTTTCTGAAGCATCTGTTGGGAGGCACAGAGGCAGAGCCAGAACTATGCCCTGTGTCTTTGGAAGGCAGGTGCATAGATACCCAAGTATGGTAGATAGTGTGTGATAAAGCTTGTTACTTTGTTACCAAGACAAGATACAAAATTCAGAGGGTGACACTAAACTCTTAGAATTCTTAATTCTGGACTCTCAAAGGCCACTGGAGTGGCGTGCATAACGTTTTGGCAAACATAGCCATTAAAATGATAGCTTTTTTTCATTTATACTGATTAGAACTATCATATGCTGATGGCAGAAAAGCAGAATAAAAGGCTAATTTTTGTGCTCAATTCCTGTCTATCAGAGACAGAATGTTTGATATTTGGGGGGGTCATCTACATCATCATCTTTATTTAATTTTTTTAAAGCTCCTCAAAGGAAGGGAAATGAAATGATTTCCAGTAACTGAAATGCACAAGTCACTTGGCATCCACAGGAAAAACCATTTCATGTGTCTCTTCTATGAACTTCTGCTTCTTCTCTCTTAGAAAACCTTTGATTTCTCTGTATTGATGCTCTTTGTGGCTAAGTTCTGCCCCTAACAGCAAAGTGTCTGAGGGAAGAAATGAATAGGTTCAGCCCAAGCATCCCTGTTTGGTTGCTGAGGGCTAAGCTGCATCCATCCTTGCAGACAGAGCACCGCTTCCCTTCTGTCCAAGGAAGGCCATTCCCGGCCCAGCGCATCAGGCCTTCGGCAGGATGACAGTGAACACCCTACAAATGCTGCACTCACTTAATTTGTGGAGCATTTGATTAACAGTGTATATCCACACTTCAGCACAGCCCCTGCTAAATTTCTACAGCTTCTTGCCAAAGGCGTCTTTAAAAGGCCTGACTTTCTTCCCCCTATAGACACTTAAAACCCTCATTAAGTAGGAGAGAATGTTTTTAAAGCAGCCAGCTAGTGTTTTATCCATAGCCTTGAGTGTTGGAGGTTATAAGCTCTTACATTCAACAATAGCCTTGCTAGGACCCACGCCAGAGTTCCCGAATGATATGCCAATGGCCATAGCACTATCCCATTAGCAGTGCAGATATTATGTCTACAAAACATGTCACATTAAATGATGGCCTCCACACTCCAGCAAAAAGGTTCCAGGATAGAAGAAGCTTAAAGAGTAAAAAAGGAGGGTTCCCAGCTTTCTTGCATCTGATAGGACAAGACTATATAGGTGGTAAGAACCTCAGTGCTAGTATTGGGCATCAGTCCAAGGTAAGTTTTCCTAGTGGCTCTGAATATTTGGCAAATTCACACAACCGTGACTATCCTTAGTTTCAGTCAGCTATGAAGGTAATAGCAGCTGTGCCCTTACAAGGTCTACTGCAACAGTTCTGGGTCTAGCTGGAAGACAGTTCACTGGTTAAGAGGACATACTGCTCTTACAGAGAGACCAAGCTTGGTCCCCAGTATCTATATCAGGTGGCTCACAACTGCCTGTAACTCCATCTCCAGGGATCTGACGCCCTTTCCAAGACTCTGGGGGCATATGCATGTGCACACCCATGGCATATAATTAAAAATCAGATAAATTCTCAAAAGTTATTTAGGATATGCATTAGAAGTTGACAAAACAATGAATACAAGGAATTATTCTGTAGGGTTTTTTGTTTTTTTGGTTTTAACATGAGTAAGAACTGGTAGCAACCAAAGTTACCT
Source organism: Sigmodon hispidus (assembly GCA_004025045.1). Classification (NCBI taxonomy): domain Eukaryota; kingdom Metazoa; phylum Chordata; class Mammalia; order Rodentia; family Cricetidae; genus Sigmodon; species Sigmodon hispidus. The sequence continues at coordinate 93,571 of PVIH01006736.1, read as the reverse complement.
CGCTGTCACCATTTTTCACAAGTCAAACTGGGGAGGTTTTTGTGTAAGGTAGGGGCAATGTAAGTTTCACATCTCCAACATTCCCAGTCCCTTTTTATGGCACGAAGCTTCTGAGGTAATGTGTTCACATGCACAAATGGTCTCTGCTAAAATGTAAAAGGGCCCCAGGCCATGCATGGTAATAGAAAGGAGGTGAATCAAAAGGAACGTCACATGGTCCTTGGCATAGTGACTGCAGCCACTGTCCTATCACAGTCGCTGACTCTTGGGGCATCTGGAGATTGCGTCTTTGACCTTCAGCCCCGCTGCCTCAGCTTGGATCTAACACAGAGCAGGGGATTAGAGTATTGTCCAGGTCAGAACCGAATCTGTCCTCTACCCACCCTACCTCTGCCAGCTTGTCCATCACAAACAGTCCCTCAGCTGACAGGGTCCTCTGTTCCCCCTGACAGAACCCCAGAAGGGTCCCCTTCTTACTGAACCTCTATCTCCATCACTGGACCTATGCTGAATCCTCTGTCCTTCTCCCTTCCAGGCTGCTGAGACCTCCCTATCCAACTCATTCTCAATCCCTTCCAGCATGAGTCCTTACTCTCTGACTCACTGAGTGTACCATCTCCAATCTCCTTGGCTAAGATGCATTTAATAAGAGCAAGCACACAAAAGATCTTCACTTCTACAACACATTGTTTCTTAGCCATATATCTGCCTGTCCCAATGAGAATGTCTTTACTTCTTCGGAGAAACCCAAACAGATACACGTGTACCCAAAGACAGGAAATAGATGGTATGACTGGGTGTGGTAGCTCATGCCTGTAATCCCAGCAATCTGGAGCTGAAGGCAGAAAGATTGCTTGCTGTGAGTTCCAGGCAAATCTGAGTTATGGTGTGAGATCTTCCTTACATAAATAAACAAATAAGATTGTAAAACTAATTAGTTAAATACATTATAGAAATGACTACAGAGCTTTTGCTACACCATCGTTAGATTAAGACTGTAGTGAAATTCAACTTATGCTTGAAACTGGAACCTCTCATGGGCAGTTAGGTCTGTGTAAGACCGAATCGGGAATAAGCAGCACAGGGGTGAGAAGAGAGTGTGGGCAAAGCCATGCACTAGTATTCCTGGGAACAGAGCACTAGGTCCACAGGAACACAGGGCGGAGAGCCTGTGCCCAGTGGCTGGGAGAGAAAATGAAAGCTGGGGGATGCTCACTGGGTGGCCTGCTTTTATTTTAGAACACATAAAAAATAATATCTATAGAAAAAACTGTATGGTGGAGAAAATTAAGGAGCTTAAATGGAATCCACATGAGACAAGGGAATTTGCATTCCATCTCTTGCAGATTTCTGTTGGTTAAAAGTATTCACAATATTGACAGCAGGCAGTATATTGATTCACATTATAGGTGGACAGTTTTCTTAGTTAACTTTATGGTTATCATCTTCTTGTTAGATTTTTCCCTTTTCCTCCAATACCTCTTTATTTATTTATTTATTTATTTGTCTTGGTGTTTGCCTGGAACTGGAACTACAGACAGTTGTCAGCTGCCATGTGGGCACTGGGAATCAAACCCCGGTCCACTGGAAGAGCAGTTGGTGCTCTCAACCGCTGAGCCATCTCTCCAGCCCCTTCCCCCCACACACAATACCTTTTGAGGTAGGTTTCTTGTGTCTTTTTTTTTCTTTTTTTTAATAAACTCAAATGTGCATGTGAGAAAAATGAAGCTCAGAGATACTGGGGGATTTGTATAAGCCCCCAGAGCTGGTAGATTCCATGGTAAGATATTGCTTCATGAACTGACTCTTGCCATAATCCTCAGGTACCCACTATAACCACTGGCACCATCCCTGGCTTCCTGAAAAGGCTGCCAGAGGCTAGGACCCATGAAGGTCAGGTTCCCACAGCAGCTGGCACAGTATTTTCAAAGCTTGTGCCTGTCAAGATGGCTTTCCTGATGTCTACTGTCATAGTAAAAGAAGGGTAAATGTAAGCAATGAAGGAATTAAGTTTAATACACTGACAGATCTAAGGGTCACATGATGAGGGAGTAGTTATAAGTTATGATGGTCATCACCGAACCCTCTCTTCAACCTGGCCTGTAGCTCCTCAGAGAACATGAACATAGTAGACATAAGAATAAGCTAAAAATATTTCATTACAATTTTTATAAAACGTTAAGGCAAGATCATGGAAAATGTGAGTAGTGATATATAACATAGTTGTGTATTAAGGGTATTTTTTCCTGATATGCTTCATCAAAGACCATGTAAAGTTGGAGCCTCACCAGGGTTTATATGTACTTGAGGACTATAATCAGCTGTGAACTGTGATATTAGGGCATCTGTATTCTCAATGGGAGAAGAAATAGGATCTAATAGAGACCAGGGAGCAAGGCACAAGCTGTACATACCAATGCATCTCTTGCAAGAATCAGCAGCTGTGCCTAACATGGAGAGAAGTACATACACCAGGCATGGTGACATGTACCTGTCAGCCTGGTAAGAGAGAGGCTAATGCAAGAGGATCAGAATTTGAGGTCAGGCTGGGTTATATAGTGAGACTCCTTTAGCTCAAAACCAGAGCAAAGACAAACAGCACAATGTGTGTGTGTGTGTGTGTGTGTGTGTGTGTGTGTGTGCATGTGTATAGAGTATGTGTGTGAGTGCATACATGTGCATAGAGTATTGTGTAAGTGTGTGTATGTGCTTGTGTGTACACATGTGTGGTATGTGTGTTGTTTCTGCAGTTCAAGAAACTGCCTTGCTTATAAACTGTCCACCTATAATGTGGATCAATATACTGCCTGTGGTCAATATTGTGAATACTTTTAACCAGCAGAAGTCTGCAAGAGATGGAATGCGAATTCCCTTGTCTCATGTGGATTCCATTTAAGCCCTTTAATTTTCTCCATGATATAGTTTTTCTATAGATATTATTTTTTATGTGAAGTTACCCCAAATGTCATCATTCATGAAATGCTTTGATGAGGTTTTAGGTTCAGTAGAGGTTCAAAATCGGCTATGTTATCAGCTGGCCACCATTTTTCTTTACCCTTGTTATCACTGTTATTTGGAAATTTGCAGTGTGTGTGTGTGTGTGTGTGTGTGTGTGTGTGTGTGTGTGTAACTATGAACTTAAAGGAGCAGGAGGAAGCAAGGATCTGTGAATGCTATTGGTGCTATTATTGATCGTATGCATTCCCAAAGAAGTGAGATCGGGAATCTCAGTGTCACATGTAATGTCCCTAGTCTGTTTCTGATGGGCGTAATTCAAACCAATCCCAAAGCACATCTAAATCACAGAAGAGTTGTACAATGCACAAAACCCTTGTCTTTAAGATACCCTTACCTTCCAACCAAGGGTACACTCAGCACCATCTCTCTGTCCTGAAGCAGATGAAATGAGCATGCTTGACTGCACCAATGTCTCTGCTTGTTCACTTGAACCAACCCCTCACCAGGAATTTGGCCCCAGCCCCTCTCTTCACTACAGACCATAAGACAGATCAGCCCTCTCTGGTCTTGGCTCTTCATGCTGCTTTGCTGATGCTTTGGCCCCTTCTTTGAATAATATGTCCACTGTGACATGGTCTCAGCATCGGAGAGCAGTTATGCAGATCCTCCTACACTCAGACTTTGCAAGGAAGGCGGGTTTTTAATGTCTGAAAAGTCTGACTCATTAATCAAAGTTAAAGAAAAGTTAAAGAAAAGGAAAAGTCCTCAGTTCACACCCTTCTCTGTTTCTAAGGACCACCTCCATTTCCATGGCAATACTGCAGTAGCCTCCATTTAGCCAAATACCCATTTCAGTATGTCCACAGATGCATCTCTATGCTAGAGTGCTTAGTAACAATGAGCTCTCACTAGCACCCGTTACCACCCCTCAGCTCTCCATCACTATGACATTTTCACCTTCCAATGAACTAACAAAATCTGCAAGAGGTCACAAAGATTCCGTGGCATTAAGGAAAAATATGTATTTTTATATTGGTTTATTACTAGCTAAAACACTTTTTAAGTTGTCTGACAAATACATCATTTTTTATACACAAAAAGAATGTTTAAGACAATTCAGTAATCAGAATAAATAGAACTAAATAATGTTGACCGTGGCACAGGGAACTCAACAAAAGGCAGTAAGTAGCCCTCTAGTCACTGAGCTTCAGAACACACAATGCTCCATCCCATTCAGCTGTGACAATCTAATTCAGGTTTCATTCTCCCAGGAGGTGATCACTGAGTCCAGATGGACACCAAGGCACTTTTCCTTCCCGGGCATTGAAGCCAGACTGCACTGCAGGTATACACTAAAATTCAGCTCCCCTTGTCTGCTGCCAGCTAGCCTGGCCAGGATAGAAGCTTCCACATGCCTTGAGCCAACTTCTGGGTTGCAGCATGTGGCCAAGAGCCCTAGGATTCCTCAGGCCACTTTTATGTCTCAGGACTTAAAGAGACAATCGGTCCAGTTCTGCTTACTCGCCAGAATTCGGAGGAAGTAGTGCACAATCATGATACTGTCAGAACCTAACAGAAAAGGGTTAGCTCTAACAGATAAGTATTCATAGGAAAAAGAAGCTTCCATCATTCACACTCAGCAGACAAAAATAAAAGGCACCTAGTGGATGATACACTAAATTAGTAATGAAATAATATGGGAAAGGTTATCCTAAATGAGACATAGCAGAGCAAAACCTGAGAAAGTGTTTATTGCCATCGAAATATGTGTTTGATCTTGTCTAAAGAAAGAAGGAAGGTTGTTGCAACAGCAAATAAGTAAATAAATAGATAGGTAGATAGATAGATAAAGACCCCACCTCATCATACACTCGCACTGTACCATTAACAACTCTCCAAACCTGTTTTCTCGCTTGTAAAATTGGCATAAGAATAACATACAATCCTGTCCTTGAACATGCTCTAAGAATCCAGAAGGCAGTGTATATGAAGCATTTTTGTAATACACACTAAGAGTCCAATATTGTTGGCTTTTTAACAGAATGTCTATGCATGAAATCACCAAAGAAAGATAAATAGAGGGGTCATCAGTGAGGATGGAGGGAAGGGGACCAGAGTGAGTCCTCAGAGGACAGCCCTGGTCACCTACAGCTGGATCACAAAGTATCAGCTAAGTCCTTCTTCAATTTAGGGACATTTGTAAGATCATTTCAAATTGATCTCAATATCAGCCTTGAAAACAAACAGCTAGTTAAAAATAAAGTTCCTGTATTGAAGGAACAAGAAAAAGCCAGCAAGGTTTAAAACCCTTTGTAAGACAAGCAAGCTTTTGGCAACACATCTAGTCTGTCCATCTGGCTGGCCAAATGTCCAGTCCTTGTGTCCATCACTCATTTACCTGTCCCCAACACTTGATTAGCTATGTCCCTGCAGCCACAGCACGCTGAACTGAAAGACCTTAAGTGCTACCCAGCCTAAGTGTCTCCTCTGAATACACAGGGGCTGTAAGAAATTTACATATTTCCCAGGAATTTAAATTTGGAGGCAAAAATTATACAAGATCCTGCTTTTCAGTATTACCTAATAGATCTTGCCTGTTACACCCCACTTAATTACAAACTAAGACAATGTTTGCAATTATCAGTATATTACTGAGTGAGAAATATAAATTATGCATGTTTTATCCTATTTTAAGTAATTGATGGTCTATGGGGAACTATAGCCCATGTCTTAATAAATTTAAGTTTGTGGAAAATGTGAAGTCCAAGATCAGGACACCAGCAGAGTCACTGTGTGGTAAGGACTAACTACTTGGTTCAGAGATGGTACCTGCCTCACCTGGTGGAACAAAGGCTTCTTCAGACCTGTTTTGCAAGCATTGCATTCATAAAAGCTTTGTCTCCATAACCTAATCATCTCGTGGAGGCTCCACTTCATAATAGCATCACTTTAGGCATGATAATTTCAACATAAGAATTAAGGGTGACCTCAGCAAATGTTATCAATTGAAATTTTCCTAAAATGATGGCAGAAAAACAAAACACCCAGTTCCCTAAGGAAGAGACTGGTAAGTCCAGTTTGACTCAAGTTATACATAATCATATTCACAATTCTGAAAGGTACTGCTGATTCACAGAATATAGATCAGTCATTTTCAGGTGGGCATTATTAAAAATACCCACCCACATGAAATGGGCACGAAACTACATTTGAGTTAAGTAATATCCAGTTGAAGTTTACATTTATACAGGATTTAAAGCTATTAAATAAGTGATCTGGGGGTACACATTCATAATTTTAGGCATTTGAGGCAGAAAGACCAGGAGTTCAAGGGCTGCCTTGGCTAAATAGTGAATACAAGACCAGCCCAGGATATCTGATCTTACCATAAATGGGAAGGGGGGCAGGGAGGACAAGGTAAAGAAAAAGCTATTAAATAAAGTAACTATATGAATAGTTTCGTGTTCAAGGGATGACTCAGTGGATAAAGCACTGGGCACACAAGTGTAAAAACTATGGTTAAGGTCCATCAAACCCACATGAATGCTGGGCAGGTACAGGGGCTACCTGCAGTCTCAACACTCAGGAAGCAGAGACAGGGGATCCCTGAGGCAACCTGAATAGCTAAGCAAGCTGGAATATCAAGGTAAGACTATGCTTTTGTACACTGTAAATATTCATCACTGTAAATATTGGTTTAATAAAACATTTATTGGCCAGAAAGCAGGTGGGAAGTATAGGTGGGCTACCAGACAAGGAGAACTCTGGGAAGAGAAAGAGGAGTCAGAGATGCCAGCCTGGCACAGAGGAAGCAAGATGAGGATGCTGCAATGAGGAAAGGTACCAAGCCACGTGGGTAAATGTGGGTAAGAATCATGAGCTAGTTTAAGACTAATAGTTAGCAAGTAATAAGCCTACGCCACAGGCCAAACAGTTAATAATTAATATAAGCCTTTGAGTGATTATTTAGGCTGCAGAATCTGCCAGGAGGGACAGAGGAACATTCTGACTACACTCAGAAACAACAAGAGACCCCATCTTAATAAATAAAGCAGAAAGAGACACCCGGTTCATACACACATGCATGCATCCACCTAGACACGTGAAAACACCCCTATGTATGTGGACGTGCACGCGCGCGCGCACACACACACACACACACACACACACACACACAAATCCATACTTTCCACAATCCACAAGACAGACGCAATGCTCTTAATAATGGACAAAAAACCCTATTATCAGCCTTTGTATGGTCCTTATCCCTAGAAATCTTACAAAACAACACTACTCACTTTGACTGGCTCAGCTGTTCCTGCACGAAAACACAACTAGAAAGGCACCTCCTGGGACCCTTTCTGTGTTCTTGTACTTGTTCCTGTTCTATTCAAGTGCTATCCAGCCACAGTTGACACTTCATTAAGAGCACACATCCTACTTTTAACCCACTGCAGAGTCCACTTGAAAAGATGCTCCCACCCACTCAATGACACTCAACTCTTTGAGTTGTGTTTAAGAAGATTAGAGGTGGATCCCAGAGTCTAACAATGCCCTGGAGAACACTGACAACATTGTTACTGCTGGTCCTTAGACCATGCTTTGAATACCAGAGTCTTAAGATATATCCCACGATCAACTCTCTACTCAGGCCACCAACAGCACTTCCATGTTTTTCTAAAATGTTTACAATGGTTTAGGTGTGTTTATTTGAAAATGATTATTATGTAGGCTGGCAAGATGTCTCTGTGTATAAAAATGCTTATGGTACAACGTCAATAATTTGAGTTAGATTCCCAGAACACACATAAAAATGTCGGATTCTGTGGTACACATCTATAATCCCAACAATGTTATATGGAGTTGGGAGATGTAGATGGCAGAAGCACTTGTCATTATGAGGCAGCTAGTCTAAAGTACATAGCAGAGCAGAAACAAGAGAGACCCTGCCTCAACAAGGGGAGAATCAATTCCTGGACACTGTCCTCTGATACTCTAGTATGCTTGCACAGGCATGTACACATGCACACACAACACAATAATAATATATTTTAAAAGGATGAAATAAGTATTATGAAAAAAAGCACATGGTATCAGCAATTCAATCACTAAGGGAAAAAAATCCACTTGTAATGCAGTGTGCCATCCCCTAAGGATACAAACTGAATAACACGATCTTATATTCAGTTACTCTCTGTCTCTCTCCTCACCAGCTGAATGACCTAGAAAGAACTATGTAATCCATTAGTGTGCTGGTTTTTTTCTTCTATAAAATGAAGATAATGTTGCTTGCCTCACAAGATGGTATGAATATGGGATAGATCTATGTGCATGAACTCATATCACAAAATATTAGGATGTTGGATGCTTAGTTCTCTAGTTACTTTCATACTGTAAATTATCTGATGGTGCCAAGAGCTGATACTATCTATGTTCCTTCCACCAAAACTATGTTCAATGCAGTTGCTCACAATTTCAATTCTGTTCACTAAATGTCTGCCTGCTTTTATTCCCAGCCTTGGATGACCAGTGTATCTTAGAAAATTCCTATAGGTGGTTGAGCATAACTTGAAAATCTCTTTTCTGAATGGCTTCTTAGCCCAATGTTAAAAACCCTGATTTTAACAAGTGACCTCAATACCTATGATCTTTTCCTCCCATTGATTTCAAAACATTTCCCACAATCATGTTTGTTTAATATTTGTTGTTTAGCTGAATTAATATCAGGGTTTAACATTTATTAAATCTAAATTTTAAAAATAATAATTGGAAATTGAGATTTGTGTACTAGGATCTGTGGCCTGCTTTTTCTTCCTCCTACCAAAACATCCATTCTCTTTTCTCATGGCCACCACCCATCACATTCCCCGGATGCTGATCTGGGGTCTTTATGCGGCCTCTTGACTTATACAACTGTTCCTTAGGATTCATGACACAGATGCAATTGACACCAATTAGCTCTTTCCACTCCAGACTCCTACACAGGACTAAAGGCTAATAAAACCAAACACATTCTGCCTCTGAGGGTCTTGAGGGTGGAGGAATATTAGAGGAAAATGAGATGAATTTCTGGTTTTCACCAGTTTCTTCCTGCCTTTTACTGTAGTACTGGACTATATCTACAGTTCTACAGCCTGTCAGTCCAGCACCAAGTCCACTTAAGCTGAGGCACAGCCACCCACAAAGCTGAATCTAAATGCTTTCAGATCATAGGACACCTGAAAGATTGCTAAATGGTGACCTCAGCGTGGAACTCCAGGGCCCTTGCCCATCGCCTCCTTCTCCAGGTGCCGCCTGCCACTGGGACAGACAAGATTAACAAGAAGGTTCTATTTAAACTTCCAAGAGGCAGTGCTGTGCCTTCATGGGTCTATTTAAAATCCTCCAGGCAGCTGCAGTACATAATAACAATCAGCAGGAAGAGGGAGGGGAGGGAAGAGGGAGGAGGAGGAGGGAAGGGAGGGAGGAGGAGGGAGGGGAGGGAAGGAGGAGGGGAGATGGTCAGGAACATCCTGGATTGTTTCTCTTGAAAAATTGCCTGTCAAAAGATGGCAGGGGGCGAGGGCCTGTTAAAGATGCCACCTGGGGTGAGAGGGAGGAAGAGAGAATGCATTAGGAGAATATGTTAAGCAGAGCTAGGGAGGTAACTTAGGATCCTCATGTGGAAAAAAAAAATCTACTAGACCTAAAACATTGCTGCCCGCCTGGATTATGTCACAGCCCCACACTACTCCAGTCAAGGGGACCGTGCTGAACAATAGCTAGACAGTCATTGTCAGTGAAAGGCCAGCAAGAGCCCTGGGAAAGGACCTGATGACATGCCAATTTCTGTCCTTGATTCAGCATTCAAGAATTCACTTGTGGGAGATCCAGATCGCGAATGATTGACTATATTCCCTTACAGAACAGGCCCTGTTGGAACTTCTATCCTGATGGGCCAACTGCAGCTGACGTTGATGTTCAAGACCACCTTCATGTCTGCTTTTCTTATTAGATTTTCATTTCTTTTTTATTTTCTCCAATCAAATTCTTATGGGATATTCACAGTGTCATTCAGGCACAGAGCTCAATCATATTCCTTTTTGTAATCCAGCCTTCACCACCACCACAAAAACACATTTATGAATCATAGAGTTACCTGCATAAGAACTACTGACTATTTTCTCACTCTTTATCAGTGACTTCAAAAAATCCTTTTTCTCCAATGGCAAGACACAGAGTGTAACAACCACACTTCAGGGCCATCCCTATGCCCAGAAATAGTTGGCCAACACAAAAGAACTCTATGGTTTTTTGCACATTTTTTGTTTTGTTTTAGTGTGGTGGGTACTTTTTGTCTTTTTTTTTTTCTCCTTGAGAAGGAAAGAAACTTGCTCATGTACGAGTTTAGTTAAATTTAAATATTAATCACTATCTAAATCTCTACTTATTTTCCGAACTATTACCCTATCTTCGCTCCTTGAGGCTTCTTTATAGCATTAATATCACCAAATATTCACAGGCAAAGTAGTTACAAAATGAAATGAGCGCCATTGCTCTGGGCAGCACATTATTAAATTGAAAAAAAAACAAAAAACAAAAAACTACCCACTAACTGATTAGCTTGCTTCTATACATAACCAAATTGTATGCTTCATGTTAAAAAGGTTAACTCTGAATATAGGCCATGATACTTGAATGTCCACAATGTTCAATGAGCCGCCCACATGTCAAAAATTTACTTTCTGTTACACAAATATAGTTTAAATACTCTAATGTAGATATGTAAATAAATTATATGATGCGAGGTATTATGTATATGCATACACATTATACGTATAAATAATTTTATTTGCTTCAGAGAGAATATTCTAGTAGACCAGTAAATGTTTATATAAATTAAACCAGTAAGGGCTTATAAAATAAATTAAAAATAAATTCGAAGGGTCTATCTTCTTTTTCTTTTGTTTCTGGTTGAATGTTTTATAAATGGGAGAATTATAAAGCTGTCCCTACCAAAGACACAGTAGGCAAATGGTGCATACAATTTACAATCAACCAAATTCTGCCATATCAATATATACTTACTGATTATAAATATGTATTTATAATTAAGTTTGATATGATAAGGAGAGCAAATATGCAGAGAGAATATTATGCAAAATGTACTGAATGAATATTATCTGCATACATTGACTCCATAATACACCCTGTCACGAGTTCAGATCATTATCAGTGACCGTTGTAACAAAACTAATTTATAAATAAATTATTGCCTTCTGTTAGTGTCTATCCTTCTTTTTAGTACCTGGACATTTCCCTTAGGAATATTACCCAAGACTTCCAAATAGAATGAATGAGAAGTGGAGGAGGCCCTTCACATTAGGCAGTAAGTACCATAACACCATCTACAAATGGCCGAGGGAACAGAGAACCTTGTGATGACATCTCAGACTGGCCTGGAAACTGAATACACCTGTAATGTGAAATCAAATGTCACTGGCCAAATAAATTTGACCAATAATAATAGTAGTGACTCCAAAGAATTCCTTTTGCATTAAGTGATAGATGAACAATTCTAAGTTATCCCTTGAAAAAAAGAAAAGAAATGTGGGTAGGTATGTTGAGTTTCTCCTCTTGGACTCTGTGCTGGGACTTTTAACATCTTCACAATTCCTGTCTCCTTTATTCTATGTGATATGCCATAAGGCTTTTGCCCTGACCTTAGGAACTTCCCTGATTCTGTACACATGGCTTAGATAAAGAGTTATTATGTTATTGCACAGACTCCTGTAAGTCTGCGTAAGTAGAATAAGACCCTCTCTCACTTTGGTTCATTTGTTGTTTTGTCTCTTTGGTACCCAGGCATCCATAGCTCCATCAGATGCTAACTGGGTCCTTACTGTGTACTAGATGTTTATAAAACAAGTACAAGATATGAAGAAGTTTGAAATCTAGCCAAAGAAACAAACATGCCAAAGAAGACTAATACTAAACAAAATCAGGGGGGGCAGATTCAGTGTGAAGAATGCCTCCACTTGAAAATACCAACTGAAATAACAAACAACTCACAAAAGCAAAATGAAAATCACCTAGCAGATAAGTGTATTTTAAAAGCTCCAGATATATAAAATTGAAACAGTAATATTTTAGATTCTTAACTAAACAAAGATTTTTTTTCTCATTTTTTCAAAGGTAGATGAAGTAGATAGTGTCATGTTTTTGGTAAGTGTGGATGCTAATTTAAAATTGCTGATGGTCAATTAGATAACTGCTTCCAGAGCTACTGACTCAGTTAACAAAACAAATCCACTTACTTGAATCTATGATAAGGAAACAAGATAAATAAGACAATTTATCTACAAGAATGTTAATCATCATATTTTTGTAAAACAAACTGAGTTTTAAAATAATTTGTTAGGATCTACAGAGATAACTTGGAGTTTAAAAACACTGACTGCTCTTCCAGAGGACCTATGTGGTAGCTCACAGCCATCTGTGACTCCAGTCCCAGGGGATCCAACATCCTCTTCTGATCTCTAAAGGCATCAGGTACAAAATGGTCCACAGACATACATGCAGGCAAAAATACCTATACACATTAAATTAAATTAAATTAATAATAATATGTTAACAACAATTAATTAAGTTTCAGAATTCTCTGAAGTATGAGAAATGCAAAAATTTTTACTAGAAGAATAACATTATGAAAAATGAAAAAGGATGAATACAAAACAATGTGTGCAGTATAGCTTGGTTTTTATTTTAAACATTGCTTAATGAATGGTGCTTAGATTGCTAACTACTACCCAGAGAAGAAAATGCATGTGTGAGCATTTCTTTTGTCTTCTAGTTTTCATATATATACCATATAAGGTCACACTTACAACAGTGTTTGACTATGTGTATGTATGTGTGTTCAAGGACCTCAGAAGACAATGTCCAGCATCAGTCTTTTCATCCATCTTGTTTGAACAAGCTATCTCTTGCTTGATGCTGGACACACCAGGCTAGCTAGCCTGCAACTTTTGGGGTCTCTCCTTCCTCCTACCTTCTCTTTCACCAAGGACTAGTGGAACTATAAGTGGACATTTCTACATCCGGTTTCAGGTGTGTTCTGGGAATTCAAACTCAGATCCCCATACAAGTACTTTACCCACAGAGCCCTCTCCCAGTCCACGCTTAACTTTATAAAAAGTCATGGGACATATGTGACAGGCATTAAGCTCAATTTTGTGCATAATGTTCTGCCAAGGGCTGCTGAGATAGAATGATTTACTGGGCCAAGATACTGGTGAAGCTACACTCCACCGTTCTGTCCCCTGCCCATGAGGTTTACATATAACACGGCTCAACCATCATATGCACTTTAAAAGCACCTGTTTTATAAAACTAAAGCCTTTTACAACCAAGGTTAAACACTATGATAAAATTCAGAAGATTTGTGAACAGCTGCAAAAACACCCTTCTGGAGAAACTCCTGCTATATTTCAGCACATACAAGGTAATATCATAAACTCTGAGAACCAAAACCGAGGACATGCGGAGAAGCAAACAGTGGCTCACACAGGTTCATCCTGAGTCAAGTCAGCCCTCGTGGACTCTGGTGTCAACCAGCCATCAAGAGCCCCTCCTCTTCCGTCTATTTAAACTGCTTTACCTCGAAGGATACGGTGCTCAGTAAGAGATGTCAGATTCCTAAGTGTTTTTACTCATTATTTACCCCATTTTCTTGTCTATCTGAGCCACACAAATTATAGCTTTCCGTAGAATTTGTAGTCCTGGGAGATGAGCTGAAATGTATTGAACTTTTTCTCTTCTTTTGTGGTTTCCCCATGTCTGTGGCTTCGACAGGCTCTTCTTTCCATGAGATCTTCCTGTTGGACCAGGAATCTGGGGATGCTGGCTCTATCCTCACAGCCCATAGATTTTCTTCCCTACGCTCCACTTACTGCTCTTCACAATGTCCCAGAAAGATCAGTGTCTCCTTGCTGTTCTAGGTAGGCACTCATATAATCTTTTTTCATATGGCATTAGCCTTTTGGTCTTTCCATCATTATTTAGGGTCTTTTATAACCCACCCCAAACAGTGTGGAGTCCTCATTCTTAAACATCTTCAATGCTAGAAAACAAAAGATCCAAAATGGCTAGTCTTGAAAATTCACATTTTACAGTTCATACTCCTGTCTCCACATCTGGTTGAGTGGTCCCTCCATGGCTCCCCCTCTATCCCTCCCTCCTCCTTGGCCTTCCTATATCATCTCCTTTCCTCTGCTCAGCCTAATTAAACCCTCCCCCTGAGTTCATATATAACACTTAGTTTTACAGCTCCTACAGTGCTTCTCACAAGGATTTATACTATATACACTTAGTTATGTCTTATCTCCTCCAATAAACCTTGGTGAGGTCTCAGAGAATTGCCTGGTAGCAATAATGTCCACATTGGGCCCTTAAGATTTGAAAGAAGATAAACAAGTGAATCTAACTGGGGGTTCACTGAAATCCCAGCTGTGAGGTCAAAGATGTGTGCACAATGGTGTCCCATTCCCTATATGAACCTTAAGTACTATACCAGAGTGTCCCAACCCACTGGACCCCTTCCTGTTATACCCAGAACACACAGAGACACACAAAGCTATGCCCCTTTTCTGATAATTTCAGTCTGCTTTGGCTTAGACCTGACTTTTCTCACTATATATATTTTATATTTAGGAGTCAACTTACTTCATCTTTTAGTATTTATTTAGTGCTCAGTGCTTCCTCAGATACTTGTGGTTGCTGAGTTATTTCTTTTGTAATGCAGATCAGTGTTGTTATCTGCTTTACAATTAACAAACTGAAGCCCCGGATATATCAATAACCCAAGAAAGCACAAAGACAAAGCCTATTAAAACCATCACCCACCTAGATAAATTCACCTCAGCACATTTCCTACTAAAACAAGGCCCCTGGATCGACCTGGAACAGCCTCAGAACATAAATGAGATTGACTCAAGGAAAATCTGACTAGTTGGAAGTTCAAATATTATTCTAAATTGAAAGAGACAAATTACTTTTTCTCTTGAAATTTATGTCCCTGAAGTACAGCATAGAGAAAGATACTGGGTCCCTACAGGGAGATATTTGTTCGTCTTAGGATATCAAACATTCAAGCTATTGTCATATGTATCAGTAAAAGTGTAAAAATATTTCAACTTCTTTTTGTATTTTTACTTGATAAGTAGCAAGTCTACATATACACACACGTATTTATAGTATACACATGACCATATATATATCATGTCTGACATCTTGTATGTGGTGAGAATATTTAAAATGCATTCTAACAATTCTCAAGCATGTAGCATGTTATTAATGATAGTCACCCAACTTGGTGAGCGTATACATCCAATATATAAAGGGAGTTTGGGGGTCTGAAATCTTTATCTCAAGCTCGGTGATATCACTATACTCAGTTTCTGTGAGTTCCACCTCTTTTGATTAAACAGAAAGGAATGATAGTGAAGAGCATGTCCTCATGTGCTTAGTCTGCTTCATTTCCAAGCTGCTCTCTGGTTTAGGTTTCTAGACAGGGCAGCATTGCCTTTCTTTTAAGGGCTAAGTAGTATATTCCTCTATGTAGTTACACCACATTTTATATCTCCCTTGGTTTGTGATAAATACCTGCAGGCTAACTCCAGAGCTGTGGGGAAACAATGCTGTTGAGCATAGGGTGTTAGGTGTAATTCTGACATCTGATTTGAGTTCCATTATGTACACAAGGGGAACTGCTGGGTCATATAAAAATTCATGTTTAGTTTGTCAAAGTGTGAAATCTTTACAGTGATTCTATAATCCCTGTACTAACTGACTCAAGAATATTAAGTAAGGAGTTCATTTTCTATACATCCTCCTTTATCTTTTGATGATAGCCATTCTAGGATGTGTTAGGTGATGTCTTACTTTTGCTGTGCCTTCAATTTGCATTTCTATGACAACTAACACATTGTATATTCTTATATCTGCCTATTGACCATTTGTATACACTATTTTAAGAAGTATCTTTTGGGGTCCTTAATTTGTGTTTGTGTAGGTGCACACATGTATGAGGGTATGTGTGCACATGTGTACACATATATGTGGAGGAAAGAGGTAAACTTCAGATTCCATTATTTGGACAGCCATCCAGCTTGATTTTTGAAATGGAGTCTCGTAGTGGTTGGGAACGTGCTAAGCAGAATAGTCCAGTGAGCCCTGCCTGTCTCTACTTCACCAGAGTGCATTACAAGAGTGTGCATTCATCATGCTTATCTGTCTTTGCATGTATTCTCTAGATAGAAGTTTTCAGGGCAAATACTTTACCAAGTGAGCTATGGTTTCCCTTCAAGTCCAGTTTCTATTAGATCACTCTTTCATTGAGCTGGAGTTTTTATAGTTTGGATATTAACTCCTTCACAAATCTATGGCTTGCAAATATTCTCTCTCATTCAGGGGGCAATCTCTTCTTGCTTGCCATTTCCTTTGCTGTGAAGAAGGCTTTTGGTTCAATGCAACCCATTTGGCCATTTTTTTTTTTTAAATTCATCATTATGCTCCAGGGCTCACATTTTAAAAGACATCTATCTTTGCATCCAGGTGTATTGTTGCATGCCTGTAATTCCAGCTTTTAGAAAACAGAGGCAGGATATTAAATTCCAGGGTATCATGGGCTCCATGGTGACTTTGAGGCTAACCAGTAATATATAAAACCCTGTTAGAAAAAAAAAATAAACTGAAGGAAAGGAAATCTTCACACAGATTTCCTCTAGGATGTTTACAGTTTGCAGCCTTATATCGAATCGGTAATCCCTTTGATTAGAATTTTGCACATGGGATGAGATAAGGGCTAAATGGGGTTTAGTTCAGATTCTACTTTGAGAAATATCACCTGCCCCTCAACTGTGTTGGACGTGCTTTGCAAATAATATACTTCATACAAAAATAAGGCCCATCTATCCTCCGGTGACTGCTGGTTTTCCTTCATAATCTACCAGATTGGTTAACCTTCCTGGCTTTCTGCCTTAAAGCCTTGCTTGGTAGCCACAAACACTGCTTATTCCTTAATGCTGCTGTAGCTGGATAGGACAACATCCCATACTTCCCTTCATGCCAAATGCCATGGCTATATGAATGCAAATGACAAGTATGCTCCAATTTCCCTGTGAAAATGTTTCAGAGCAGTGAGTGGCAGCTGTGTGAACAACAGTGTAAAGTCCTTCCCAGTGCATTTCCTAACAAGCCCCAGAAAAACCCAGCCGCTCCGCCATTAGCCTACGTGTCTGCATTTTTCCTCATGCCAGCCTTTCTCCTCCCCGCTCCTGACCAGTCACCTTGCGTCCTCTCCTCTCCTTCCACTACAGTGAGCAGCTTTCCTAGGCAAGGATAGAATCTCACCACAGCGAAATTTGCCTCAATTTCAATCAGCAACACAGAGGGGGGAAATGTCCAAATTAAGCTGCTTGATTACAGAAATTAATCTTGTCATTTAGCGGCCCTGTTCTGCAGAACTGGGCCTCTGATTAGCCTCCTTGTTTCAGAATATTACAAGCAGACATTTATTAAGCACAAGGCATTTTATATATAAAGAGAGAGTCAGGAAAGCCAGAAGGAAAGAAAAGGCCCAGAGAGGCTTCTGAAAGAAGGGCAGAAAGTCAAGAAGCGTGGCCTACCCTGGGTCTCTACTTGCCCACAGAGCACTCATGGAAGAAGGACCTCCAGCCTCCCCGCAGCTGCAGATGGCTCCCCTGTGTCAACTTTAAGAAGCAGAAAGACAATGCCTCATCTGTTATTTTTCAGTAATGGAATGAGCTACTTGAACTAGACAGATGAAGGCTACAAATAACAAGATTCCCTGTAAACTAAGAACGTGGAGAGTCTTACTCTGTGTCATCTGCTCTCACAGCTCTGAACGCTGTTAGTGCCCAGGTTGAGAAAGTTGTTCACATTTGATGAAGGCAACCTGAGGGCTTGGAGGTGATGCCTTTGTAGAGACTATTCTCTTTCCCATCAAGATATACTTAAAAAAAATACATTTACTTACTTATTTAGTGTAAGAAGTAGGTATGTGGTGTCAGGGGGTGTGGAAGCTCATGCTTGTTGGATATTTTCCCCTGTTGCTCTCCACATTATGTTTGGAGTCAAGGATTTGCACAGACTTGATGGTCACTGATTGGGTAGGCTGGATGGTCAGAAAGCCCCAGGGTCCTCCAGTCTCTGACTCCTTGCACTGGTATCACAGGATGCACCAGCACAACACCTTTTGTTAAAAGACTCATATATTTATTCATATACATCCATATATGCAACACAATAGTAAAGAAAAAGAAGCTGTGAATTTGGGGTAGGGTTATGGCAGAAGGGGTTGGAGAAAAAAGCTAGGGGAATAATGTAAAACTTTAATTTTAAAATCTTAAGTATCTTTTAACTCGCAGAAAATAGGGTTGAGTGTGCATATTGAGTTTTCAGATAAAGAAATGCAGACAAAGTTTTCATAGGAATGCCAGAAAACGAAGTGTAACAAGAAATGAAGGATAATGTTGTCTCTTCCTACTCTTTCTAATTCTTTATTCTTTTTGTTGGCCTGGACATTTTTAAGCATCTGTTTTTAACTCCTGAGGAGAAATGTAGGCTTGAGATCTAAGGGAAAATACTGTCTCATAAAATCATAAAAAAATGTGGGGCAGGGTCTTCTATACAGGTTTTGCTTGGTCAGCCCAGCCTTTGTGCTTTCTTTCTTTTTTGTTGTTTTTATTTAATTTTATAGTTAAAGTATTTATCTAAGATAAAAACATATACCTAGACTGTATTGGAAAAAAATATCTTTTTTTTTTAAAGTCCACTAATTGAGTGAGTACATGCCCTGCTTATCTTTCTGGGTTTGCGATATCTCACTCAGGAGGATATTCTCCAAATCCATCCATTTGCCTACAAACTTTAGGATATCATTTTTCTTACTGCTGAGTAGTATTCCATTGTGTAGATGTACCACAGTTTGTGAATCCATTCTTCAGTTGAGGGGCATCTAGGTTGTTTCCAGGTTCTTGCTATTACAAATAATAACATAGTTAAGCTAATGCTTTTGGGGTGCAAATGTGAGTCTTTAGGGTATATGCTCAATAGTTGTATTGCTGGATCCTTGGAGATATTAATTCCAGTTATCTGAGAAACTACCATACTGCATTCCAGAGTGGCCGGACAAGCTTACACTCCCACCAACAATGGAGGAGTGTTCCCCTTGCTTTGCATCCTCTCCAGCATAGGCTGTCATCTGTGTCTTTTATCTTAGCCATTCTGATAGGTGTAAGGTAATATCTCAAAGTTGTTTTGATTTGCATTTCTCTGATGGCTAAAGATGCTGAGCACTTTTTCAAGTGCCTTTTAGCCATTTGTAATTCTGCTAAGAATTCCCTTTTTAGTTCTGAACCCCATTTTTAGTTGGGTTATTTAGGGCTTTGGGCTCTAGTTTCTTGAGTTTTCTATATATTTTAGAGATCAGTCCTCTATCACGTGTAGGGTTGGTGAAAATCTTTTTCCATTCTGTAGGCTGTCGTTTTGTCTTATTGACTGTGTCTTTGGCCTTACAGAAGCTTCTCAGTTTTAGGAGGTCCCACTTATTGACTGTTGTTCTTAGTGTCTGTGCTACTGGGCACACCACATTCTTATAAGGCTGATGGGAATATAACTCAGGTTCTTACACTTCTACCCACTAAGATAGCTCTCCAGATCCATAGTGCACATTTAAACCCTGAAGGGGTACCAGGCCCCCGTCACAGAACTTTTCAGGCACTCTGAGCCTGGTGTCAGGACATCAAGGATGGCCAACAGTGACTCACAGGACTTGTAAAGGCTGAGAACTTTGCCTGTAGCTTCACAGAGGAAACCAAGCATGGGACAATGGAGCCATTCAGGACTCAAGTCCCAAAACCTAGTAGGATGGCTCCAAGTACTGTTGTCCTTCTTCTCTAGATAAGAGCTTAGACTAGCAGCCCATAAACAAGACAGCGCAAGAAAATAAGCCAGCCTTCAACAATGCTAGCACACCAATGGAGTATGTCCATTCTCTAGCATGGTCTCCAGCTTGTCCTACTTGTCCTTAGAAGGAGAATGAAAACCACAGTGTGTCCTAATTACACTGTTAAGAGGACTGGGCATGCAGAAAACAGTCCTGGAATTGAACTGCTCAACTTTGGAACCACTGACACTTTGGCAAACTAGTTATCAATGTGGCCCTTGAAGCAGCAACTCCTACCAGATGGAGACCAGTAGCATACCACCCAAAGCTGAGATCATTAGCAAAGTGACAGGGGACAAAGTCAGAGTATGCACGCACGCACACACAGACAGACAGACAGACACACACACACACACACTGAGATAATTACTAAAAAATACTAGTAACCCACCCAAAATGAATTTTACTTTCCAAATAAGTTTAAATCATGTTCTTCAAGAGTCTTTTGTTTTCTGGTGTGTGTGTGTGTGTGTGTGTGTGTGTGTGTGTGTGTGTGTGTGTGTGTATGTGTGCTCACGCTTCACCTTCCTTATTGAGAAGGAATTTCTTGTTCACCAATTTGTATGCTGGACTAACTGGCCCAGGAGATTCCAAGAATTTTTCTCCCTCTGCTTCCCATCACTCAGAAAGAAAGCCAAGATTACATATACACACTATCATATTCCTGGAAACCTTTACATGTTCCTGGGAATCCAAACTCAGGTCTTCATGCTTGGGAGCCATCTTTAAAAGACATCTTTAAGAGATTGTGATGTAGTAGGAAGACCTTAGGGATCTAAAGATTGATTAATAAGTCCACTTAATACAATGTGTGAGGCCACAACTAAGATTTCAGATCTCCAATGTTAGGTGTTCTTATTGTAAAATGAGGCTAATATTTCCCTGATGGAAGAATTTTTATGAAGATTAAAAGACAGAACGTATTTCTAATATGTGGCTATTATATTGGATATGTTAAAAATTAGTTATTATTGGATTACTAAAATGGTTATCTAGGACAGAACCACTTGACAAAGTCAGCCCATACACTGAAATGTTAGCTACAGAGATGGCCACCATGACTGGATTTTTAATAAGAATCCAAGGAAAGAGAAGTGTGGTGTAAGCAAAACCCATTGGAAGCTGTTGTGGCATAGGAGAACTAAATTAATAAGGCATGTGTGGATGTATCTGTCTAAACTGGCCTCTTGTTCAGCTTCACCCAGCAAGCAGAGGCCTCCTTTTAAATCATGCAGTCTGCCATCTCTTCTATGGACAATGGGAGTTGGACCCAGGAATCTCAAATCACAGTCAGTCTCCTTATCTCACCTCCTCCTCCTTCTAACTCCCTCTATTCTATACCTATTTTTACACCTTAAAGGTCACATTTTCCTCCTTCAGGGCATCCCTGCCTCCTGTTTCAACCCTCGAGAGACTTCTCCTGCCACCCTGTCTCAACGAATGCCATTTAACACCTGGTTTACAACCTCCATCATGCTTAATTTCCCTAACCTTCTCACTTGCTTCAAAGTACTTAATTTTGCCTAAGATCACATTTTGTATATTTCCTTTGCTGTCTTCCCCCACTGAAAGGCAAGCTTCATAAAAGCAGAGATCCTGTCTTGGCCACTCAGGAGCCCCAAGGTCTATTCTCTAATGGGTACTTAATAAATATCTATTGAATGAATGTAATTGAATTAATACATGATGTTTCTATAGTGCTTTATAATTGCTGAAAGGAGCCTACTTTTCTTTTTTCTAGAGGCTGATTTTCCTAGTAGAAGACCCCAGGAAGTAAAATAATTCCCATTGCTACTGAATGAACAAAGAGTTTGTTTGTCTATGTTATACTCAGGACTTAATAAAAACATATATGCATACATATATATATAATGTTTATGAACTGTCAGACACACAATGGGTACCACAGATGTTGGTTTCTTTTTAGGGACTCAAAATAAAACTCATCTTTGTCTTTTTAGCACTTCCAAAGCCTGGACAAGTTGCTCATATTGTTCATAGAAAATCCTGTCTCATCTTCATCCCAGAACACCTAATAAATTCCCACAAATTACTCTGTACCACTGTGTCTGAAAGCAAAACTCTGTGAACTGAATTGAGGTACCAATGTTGCAATGAAACTCTGGCTACATGTCACCTCAAGGAAGATTAATGTATTGCATCTAGCAGCAATATTCATTTATTTGATAGTAATCCATTGCCAGCTATAGAAGCTAGCCAAATACAGAGGCCCAAGTTCAGGAAAATGTAATTGGACACATACCAATGTTCAAGAAAGTGCCAAAGTATAGTTAACACCTAAAATTTAACTCTAATCATCAAGTACCATTCTGCAAGGGGCAAGTGCCCCTTACAAATAACCTAGGCTTGTAAAATATAAGTTCACAATGACTACAGAAACATCAAGGGTCTTAGCCTTGCTTGTACTGACACATCTACTATATTACTTTCCTAAATGCTATACCAGACATTTTCTTTCAAAGGGAATACTCTTTGGACTTGATGTATAGACTCTAAGCAACAGAGACTAGATGCATAAAAGCCCAGAATGATGGAAAAGATGAGAGAGGAGAAGGACATTAAGTCTTCTGTTCTGAAACTGGGCACAGAGATCAATTTTTATAAGGAATAAAGGAGATAATAAGAGATGTAGATGATAGTGGGTTAGGGGGATGCTAAACCTGGGGTTATAAATGAGTCTTGAGGGTTCCCTTAACCCTCCAATTTGGAAATTTGGATTTCCAAATGTGATGTTTGAAAATGGGATTTATCAATTTTGTTTAGATTTTCAAGGGTTCTGTGATTCATCGTCACTATTTTATAGAACTCTCAAACGTGACAAAGAACCAATGTCTCATGATGCCTGAGGCATGATGGCATTTGCAGGCTCAAAGTGAAAATTTTAAGTTAATAAATTAAGTAGCCTTCAATAAGGATCAATTTATATTATAAATATCGATAGATATTTATAAAGCTTACAACTGTTACCAAGACTCTATATCACAATAAATTTAGAAATATGTCCAACAGAAGAAACTGTAAGAAAATGTAAGCGTGAGTTTAGCCTATGTAGAAACAAAAATTATTGGCAAAATGTTGACTGAAATAACTTCTGTGAACAAACATTTGAAATACATTTGTTTGCTTATGATACTAGCATTTTTCAATAACTATTCCTTCTGACCTCCATGTCCAATGGTATGCATTAATTTCTTTCATTTTTCTTCTTTTTATATTAAACAGAATCTATTTCAATTTCTAACATTTCCCAGAAGCAACATTTTGTTGTATTCAATAAAGAAAGAACAGTATAAAAAATCCAACAAATAAATATATATAAATGGAATAAAGAATTCATGATTTTTTCCACTCTGTTAAACCTGCAGGATCTAAAAAGAGCAAATCATAATGTCCATAAGCAATGGAAATGGAGGAAAGAGTGCAATAAACAGAAAAAGCACAGATGTTAATCAGACTTCCTACCACTGACATGAGCCATTTAAAGCCACAAAACTCTGAGTGTTTGGGTGGAAAGGATGGACTTTCCCTTGAAGTAGCAAGTGAGGAGAACAATAATTTACTCATAAAGCACAGCTCACATATCCAGACTACTAGAATAAGTAATTGAAAAGTCTGAGAAAATTTTATTTCAAATTAAAAACCAAAAAGAGTAAAAACCGAATAAGAATACTATTTAGAGTTTTTCATTTTGCTACTGAATAGAGGCATCATAATGCACACACAGGGTGAGAAGAGTATCAGTCAGAAGTGTGGAAAATGGCAGGAGTCCCAAACATTTCCACACATACATTCTAGGTCCTGGCCATGAGAATGTAATTCCAGGTGACAGCAAGAACAACAGAAAGAGTAGACTGAAGTCAGCAATGTTAGGGAAGATCCCACTCTACATCAGTGACCTAAAACTGTAGAAATAGTTGTTATGCGTCTTTAGTTCCTTAGAAACATCATGGCTGTTCCTAACAACAGAGAGCAAATGAGTCAGATTGGTTGCACCGAAAGGCTTGCATTGTATTTGGTTGACAATGATGGAAGACCCTAATCTCTAAATCCTAGCTGGTGAAAATTCTAACTATATCTTGGCAACCAATATTTGTGATTTTTGTGTTTATAAACCCCACTTCTGCCCCTCTGAGGGCTCCCCAGTCCTTGTCCTACAGCCCCAATTGAGCAGTGACCTGCTTACGTGATGATTGAATAAATCTTTAGAACCTATAAGTGTTGTCTCTCTTTCCTCATGGCGCATAATGGACGATGCATAACAAATACATGTGTTCAATTTCCCCAAACTGGTAATGAAATTACCCTTCCTAAATTTCTTTTCTCAATGTCATTTTAACTAATCTGGCAAGCCTCTCTCATAGAAGAATTTGAAGACTTGAGTATCCTGAGTGTGCTTCTGTGCCCATACATCGCCATATACCATCTATTGAGTCTTCTAGTCAACATAGGCATTGCTTCAAAGGAAAAAATGACAAGTGTGTCATCCTTGAGGGAGATCCCCAGAACGACTCAATTTTGAAGAAATGGAAATGTGAACACAGATTCATTTGAAGAAAAGACTGCTTAGATTTGGGACCAAGATTTGGTTTTTCAGAGCTGAGAAGAGCTTGAGGTTAGGAAACTGAAAGCTGAAGACAAAACCTTTCCAAAGATGTGAACAGGAAGAGAGACAAGCTTCTTTCCTCCTTCCTGGAAAGATGTCCAGGGTGAGGACAGCTGGTAAGAAGAAAAGACACCAGGTGACATGTGGCCATCAGCACTGGCAAAGATGATCCACACAGAAGATATGGACTTTGTTTAATATGATGCTCACTTTGGGGGTGCTAGGTTCTGTGACAAATTTCCCACAGCCACTGTGTCAGCCACTGTTCCATTCTTGTAACAAAATATTTGAAATGATCGATTTTAAAAGAGGAAAGAGAGATTTTGGTCCATGAAATTTGTTAACTGTAATTGGTTTTGGATTGGTAGTTAGGAGGTACATCGTGCAGGAGTGCCCAGATGAGAGAGCCACTCAACTCATGACATTTAGGAAGCAAAGAGAAACTACAAATGTTCAGGATCTCTGAACCTCAGGACTTCCAAAGGCCTATGGTAAATAACCAAAATTCCTTTCATCGGGCTCCATCTTTTACAGGTCCCATTGCCTGCAATAGCACTGTGGACTGGGCATGGAGATGTTAAAATGTGAGTCTTTAGAGAATGCTCCAAATTCAATTAGAACAGCATCAACTATGAACAACCATGAGGCTCAGTCCTAAATAAGACATCCTGAGAGTCTTAGAGAACGACCAGAACCCACTTCAAGCCTTTAACATTTCGCAGCTTTTTGTCACAACCTGACGTTTCTTTGACCTAATTTTTTCTTCCACATTCAAATTCTCCTCAGAATTACAACAGTAGCAATTAGAGCATCTGAAGAAAAGGGAAGTGTTCTGTGTCTGTGTGGTCCAACCAAAGAAGCCAATGGTTGTGTGGCTATTGAGCCTTTCAGCTGTGGTTCAGAACAACTGAGGATCAGTTTTCAGCTTTATTTCATGTTAGTTGATTTAATATGAAATAGCCCCCCATGTGGCTCATGGCTGTCTTAGCCATTGTAGCAGCTTCCAGGAATGAGGAAGCCTGGGTTCTTACTCTGTGGTTCATCTTGTCAGTAGATGCCATTTTCAACACCCCCCCCAACTTCCATCTCTGAGTTTTTAAATCTGTCCTTAAATGTCAACCTTGCTTTTCTAGATTTTGTTTATACTGTACTTTTATCTTCAGTAAAAACATATAAAATTGTCCTTTGGTAGGTCAAAAAAAAATAAATGAATAAACTCAAAACATAAGAGAGTTCAGTATCAGCCATCCTCCTGGCTCAGCTCTACACAATGCACCTTAGGCTTCTTTGTCTGTCTGGCAGGATGCTGTGGAGATGGAAAATGTTTGTAGCCAAAAAATTAAAGAACAATGACTGAGAATACTTTCCACAGACCAATTCAATATACTAATGCTGATATTAAACAGCAAAATATTTTCATATATGTACATATATGTTTTATATATTTTTATATATATCTAAATATATAAAATAGACATATGTTTCAGCATTGGGAAGCATTATTTTGATATCATAAAAACAAAGCCACAATAAAACATTATTAAAAGACAATAAAACACAGGAATTGATGACACAATACTGAAGGATTCACAATTTCCTTAAACAGAAAATTATTTTAAAATAATTTAATAATCCAAGTTAAGTCTGATGATTATGGGCTGCTAGTTTCAGCTACTCAAAAGGCTGAGGCAGGAGAGTTCCAAGTTTAAGGCTGACTGCAAGGGGAGTGTAACATCAACCTGGCAACTTGGGAAGACACTGTCTCACGAGAAAATGTAAGAAGACTAGAGCTATAGTGAGATAGTATTTGCCCAGCATGTACGAAACCCAAGGTTCAGTCCACAGATTATACTGAGAATAAGAAGAATGCAAACCATCAACTAGGCTGGTTGTTGACTGAGAAAAGAAATGGGTGATTAAAGAAAGTGATGTGGGAGATGGATATGAGAAGAGAGTCAAATACATTTAGAAAGAAAAATAAACGGAAAAGACTGAAGGAAATACAGATTCACATTCTAATACATGCCCTTTGGGAATGTTTCTCTGTTAAATGACAAGCAGAATTATTTAAAAGCTTGCCAGTTTTGAAAGTCTAACAAAATAAGCATTCACTATAAAATATCTTGTCTGGTGTTTATAAAAGCTCATTTGCCTATTTTTGAAGTAGAAAGGTAAGGTTAAAATCCTCATTCATTTTCTTTCTTCCATTCTCAGATCCATGCCTGTAGATTTTACCAGTTTCCCCCTTTCTGGTACTTGTATTCTTGAGCTACTTTTGACATCATTCCTGACAAAATAATCTTTCCATTAAAAGAACACAAGTAGGTGACAATTGCAAATGTAATCAGCCTCCAGAAGACTGAACAGCCATGTGCACATGTGCAAACCCCTACCATTCAGTTCCCCAAGTATGAGAGGTTCCCACTGGCCCCCATGCCAGCCATGTGTATACATGGATTAGCACAGTGAAGAACCTACAATGACTCAGCCATGCTGGGTCCCCTAACCCCACATGTGTCCAATCAGAAGTACCAGATCACTGTGTGATGGCAGCTTCCTAAGGAGGTGGGAGCAGGCCAGTAAAATACTGATCCCTGTGATACCAGGGGATTTAGCAATGCTTCAAGGTATAACCAAAAAAATGGGTAATACAGAGTAAAACAAACTTTTTATATTCCTTTCTGCTCTAAAAAGGAAATAGAAATTTTAAGATTCAGAATTTCTCCCTGTGTTTCAGTCTACATTGTTTATACTTTCCACTCCCCTCCCCCCAATTTTCAGAGGTCAGAACAATAGGTCGCACAAGGTTGTGATGGCAAAATCACCATTTGGAGCACACAGCAGAGGCTGTGTTAAGGCCTGTGCTATATGAAGCATGGAAATTCCACTCTGGGAAGGAACAAGGCACAGAACCTGGTTTCCATAGCACTACCATGGAAACAGCTCTCGGTGACTCTGCCTCCAGGCCCTTCAAAGCCAAAGCATCTCCCTTTTCTCTCCAACACCCACCTCTGTATCATCATGCTTCCAGCCTCCTCACAAATGATTAAAGACTGCTGGGAAAGCAGGGCCCAACTAGGCATTAACCTGATAATCTCAATGTCACTGGAAGAAAAGGGGAAATCATGTTTCTTCCTTTTTGGTTACTAAGGAAAAGGTAAAAATGAGGGAAAAGAAACTTAAATTACTGAATCCCTGCACTTAAATTGCAAAATTAAAAAATTTTGCCAAGTCTTGTATTAAAGACATAGGCAAGCTAATCCCATCCATTGGGTACTTTATCTTCTCTTGTCTGCCTGGCAAGCCAGCATGTTAATATGAAAGATTTAATTAACTTGGAGCATCCAAGAGGCTCTCCCTAATCTTTACCATTGGGGCCAACTTGGGGGTTGGTAGGACCCTCCCCCACTGCTACCCCTTGGTTGTAAATACGAAATAGGGCTTCTAGAATATGGTAGAAAGTTTCTACAGAAAGAAGCATGGGCTCTTTAGCAAGTTCAGTATCTCCTGTTCTTTTTTCTCCAGTGGCTCTGTAGGAATCAGTGACAGTGAGCCAGTGGTGCATTGGTCTGAAATCTGGCTGGGCATAGTGAACTCCAGCCCAGCTGGAGCGATGCCCACTGACCTGGAGCAAAGCAAAGGCCAAAAAGCCTGTTAGCCAGCAGCTGCTTGGGAGCTTGACAGAGCATTTGAGAAAGGCTCCTGATCCAGCTGAACAGCCTGCATACCAGCCAGGGGATTGAACTTGAGACCTGGGAATCCCATTCCTGATTTCTGGTCTTTCTCCACTTTTAAACATGCATTTGGGACACTGACCTGGGTACGGGTACAATGAAAAAATACACAGAGGCACCATGGCTGAGATGAACCAGGAACTCAGCTGCTATGTGAAATTATTCAGAGGGAATGAATATAGGTATAGAAGAATCAACACTGTTGACTGGAAAAATGCTGGCAGGATTTGAACCTCCAATGGGTTATGAGCAGAGAGACAAAAAAAGCCCCCCTCTTTCTCTCCTTCCCCCTCTCCCTTCTTCCCCCCACCCCCGTGTGTGTGTCTATGTGTCTGTGTGTGTGTGTGTGTGTGTGTGTGTGTGTGTGTATATGGATATGCATGCATGTAAATGTGTAAGCAAAGAGAGACTGAAGTCAGACTATGTATCTCCAGCAGCTCAGAAGTGAGAATTCACTGGGAAGCCCTATGTCTATATCTTTACTGTTCAAGCTGAGACTTCTCCTCTGCCTGCCTTGCTGAGTGCTGTGAAATGGAAAGTGAATCCAGGATTGGTCAGAGGTAGGCAGGGGAGATAAAATGAGACAGGAGTTCTGAATTATTCATTTTGATTTATGTATTGTAGTGGCAATTGTTGCCGCTTTTTGTTGTTTCTCTTCAATGTTGAAATTGTAAAAAGAAGACTGAATAATTCAGCATGACTCAAGAAATCATAAAGAGTCCTGCCTGGAGAGCCAATGCTTGCAAAATAGGCTTGTTTTGTGTTTAGTCTGAACATTCGTATGATACATACAAATTTAATTAACAATCTATAAAGGTCCTAATGAGTCTGATGATATTTGCAAAGCATTTCAGTGTTCAGTAAAAAAGCTGAATGGTCCAACCCCCTTTATTTTTATCAAAGGGCAGGAAAGAGGGACGGAGCAGTAGCTTGGAGATGAGCATGGCTGAGTCAGGGCCATTTCAGGGGGATGTCTGAGCCCATCCGTGCCAAAGGCTCATCTCTAGCTACTGATTCCACATCTGGGTTGTCTGGACACCTCATCTAAGATCAGCATGCCACTGTAAGGCTGCAGGCCACATAGGATTTACTCTTAAACAGCCCATCCGTGCCAAAGGCTCATCTCTAGCTACTGATTCCACATCTGGGTTGTCTGGACATCTCGTCTAAGATCAGCATGCCACTGTAAGCCTGCAGGCCACATAGGATTTACTCTTAAACAGGGG
Organism: Sigmodon hispidus; assembly: GCA_004025045.1. NCBI lineage: Eukaryota > Metazoa > Chordata > Mammalia > Rodentia > Cricetidae > Sigmodon > Sigmodon hispidus. The sequence continues at coordinate 64,021 of PVIH01006736.1, read as the reverse complement.
TCACAGGTGTATTGGGAAAGAGAAAAAATATGAATCCTTCAGTAACCCAAGAGAATTAAGAGCCCAAACACCAGTCCAACCCTGAGATCATTAAGTCTATTTGTTCATCATAAACGGTTTCACAGGGTCCAAGCACACTACTTAAAGATATCAACTACAAGTGAACAGATATGTAGGGGGAATTCAGTAGTTCTGTGGAGAGAAAATTCATTGCATTATGATTTTCAACCACTGGGGCTGGAGATGTGTCAACAGTAAAGAGCTTGTCAGTGCATGTGTGAAAACCTAAGTTCCATTTCCTAGAACCCATCTGACAAGCCAGACCTACCACATGCACCTGCAATCCTAATGCTGGGGAAGAGGAGACAGGAGGATCCCTGGGCAACAACTAGTGAGCTCCAGGCTCAGTGAGAGATCTGCTTCAAAATATGTGGCAGAGAATGATTGAGGAAGGTGCGTAATGTCAACCTCTAGCCTTTACGTGCACACACACACACACACACACACACACACACACACACACACACACACACACACACTGTCAAGCCATCAGCTTACAACTAGACACAGACTGTCTTAACATCCCTATCCCAAAGGCCAGTCCAAACCTATCTCCCATGGTTCCATCAGTGTTTCACTCTGACATTGGCCTGTGGTACCAATGGCCCCCCCAGAAACCATGTCATGCTAGAGGTTATTCAGCACTTCCAGCCACACATTAACCGCAGTCATCGGACCTCAAAGAATATATTCACACATTTCTAAACAGCCTATGGGAGTTTGATGGGCTGAACTATGTCACTCTGAGACTTGTATGTTGGTGCCTTAAGTGTGGTGACCTCTGTTCATAGTGTCTTTTGGACTAGGCAGCTTTGAGGAGAGAATAAAGTGAGTCCAGAGCCCATTAGTCTAGACCCTCACCCACTCTAACTGATGTTCTTAGAAGAGATGCTATTTGTTATTTAAATCACATAGTCTAAAGGATTTTGATGTGGCAGTGTAGAAAATTAATTGGGGGGGGGGTGGTACTCTCCTCCCCTGAGATCCAGGGAAAGGTCCTGCATGAATTCAAGGTTCAACACATATCTTATCTGATATCCTTCCACATCTCCACAGGAAGTATAATTCTGTGCCTTTATGGAGGATGTGAGCAGTGGGGTGTGTTTGTGTGATGACAAAAATCAGGTTTTAATAAGGTAATAAAGTGTCGCGCTAAATATTTCCTACTACCATTCTATGGGTATCCAGAGGAAGACCCTTTAATCTATTGCACAGATGTTTTTTCCATAAAACATAAAAACTATGAGCCCTATTAATATCAGAATAAAATGATAAATAATTGCCAAATAAAGTTTCACAGTAGATGAGATTTTAACACCAACCAAGCTACAGGAAGCTGTTGGATTTCAAAGTCTCAATAAAGAGTCCTGTCTGCATTCCAAGAAAAATAAAATGAGATGATCTAAAGCTTCCAAGAATGATACTTGGATGGGGTCACATCTGGGGAACAGGGGAAACCTTCAAACACTTGGTCTGTAGGCTCCATTGTGCTCAGAATTCTCCCAATGATCCTGACTCCAGATTGATGCTGTTTTCCCAAATCTTTGGCCTATTTCCTTAGTATCCCTGATTTCAAATGGAAGAAACTATCACAAGACATTATTAAAGTCTAAGTGATGGGAAAAAACAGATAAGCATCTATCCAGATCCTACTTTGTTAGTGAGAGCTGAAGCTTCCAAGTCCCCAATAGACTTTCCATGAGTCCCTGAAGGAACTAGATCTTACAGTGAAATACCAAGTGCATCCCAAACTCTGCTCCCAGGAACAACAACAAATAAAACCTGTATCTTTACCTTTAAATCTCCAAGAGATGCCTCTTCTTTGGCCTGCACTGAAGTGGGAAAGAATTTGTCAGTCTCCTGTCCATACACCCACCCACCTAAGCTTCGCTTACTTGGGTAAACACGTATTGTCTCATGCTTTGATAAGTGCTGTGGATGCAGCTATCAACAAAACCTCTGAGCTCTCCACTTCAACAACACAGGTTGCCCTCCCTCTCTAGCATCCATTGTGTTTCCTTGTAATTGTGAAGTGTCAGCTTCCCCTAATTCTCCTTGAAGCTTGGTATGGCAGAAGCCACATCCTACAATTTCTTCAAGTATTTAGCACAGTGTTTGGCCTTCATTAGGGAGCACAGATAATTGTTTATTGAGTTAACGCATAAATGAACGGGCATGAGGGAGAACTTGGCTACTAAATACTGTCTAGTTCATCTTTGAGCTGTCTAAAAGGCAATCCATTGTCTTTATTCTGCGGCTACGCCTTCAACAGCCTTTGTCTGTATGCATGTGACAACCAGGAAAGTGGTCTGCCCACCTCACTGCCACCAAGAAAGACTTTATAAGGCACTTTTTTAAATGCTTATGGGTCAAGGGTCAGAGTCCTCAGCATCACATTAGTAACCATTCACAATCTACCCCGACTTGTGCTTCTTATCTACTTCTACCAATTAACATAGTTCTATGCCCCCAGGATTACTCAACATTCTTAAAATATACACTGCTTCATCATCTCTGTCTGCCTCTACTACTCTTCCATTTTTTTTTTATTATTTACTCTGCTTAATTGAGGAGGAGAAAAAGCTCAAATAAAACAATTTCAGCCCTAAGCCCATATATATTAAACAACACTCCAAAATCATGAGATCCCTAAGGAGGGTCCCATTATATATATATTTTACATCATGCACCCCATCAAACTCAGTTATCAGTTCTCTCAGATTCATACCCACTCTTATGATCTCCCCATTTACAAAAATGTCTATTTTTCCCAATAACATTTTATTACTGTTTCTCTGCCTCCAACCTCAACTATATACACATGAAGGGAACTACATTGATTATTTGAGACCAATTCAAACATCACTTCTCACATGATTTTCTACAAATCCAGGGGCAAAATCATTCTATTCCTTTGAAACCAGGCAATGATGGTGAGTCCCAGAATGGGGGTCAGTTTATCTCTCACATGCACTGATGCACAACATACAATTTACACACATCAAGTAATTTCCTATTTGTACACTTGGAAGAGGCCATTCTTGAACTCAGATCTTAACTGTGAAATGCAGTTCTCTGCATTCAAGAATCTTCTGTTAAAAATAAAAGTTTCTGGAGGATGTCTCATATGCAAGGATTATCCCAATGTTTAGGTAGCTGTTGTTGGGAATGACTGAATGGGTAACTGGAAAATGATAAAGGATCAGTCCTAGGGAAGAAGACGGATGGTCAAAAGAAGCTACATAAAAACAGATGGGAAAAAGCATCATGCTTCCTCTGTTTCACTGTTCACCTAGGACCATCCCTAGACCCAGGTAGTAACCTTGATCTTGGTCATTTGGAAAACAATGGATAGCCAGGCACTGTGAAATGTTCCTTCAAAATAATTGAATAAGCAGTCACTATCCTGATATTGCCAACAATTTAGTAAACTCTTGGATCCAAGAACTCCAAGCCAGCCATTGTCCACAGGACCATTTATTTTTTAAAGAAGGGATGAAAATATAAAACTGGAGTTTTTAAGCTTTTAAATATTGGTAATTTAATTACACAAGATAAGTATAAAATGCCACAAATTGTTAAGAATATAGCCTCTATATTCTCAAAGATGGTCATGAAATATGTTCTGACTTTACCATGAGGATAAACAGAACATTTTTATTGCTTTATTATATAATTATTTTTAATTAATTTTGTTAACTGTTTTAAAATTTCACATTTTTCCCTTCCCTTTTCTCCACCTAAACCCAAAGCCTCCCATATACTCCTCCTTGCATTCTTTCAAGCTCATGGCCTCTTTTTACATTCATTGTTATTGCATATATATTACACACACATATATGTACATTGTTATTGCATATATATTACACACACATATATGTACATAGTGCTGTACATATATGTGTGTGTAATATACATATACAAGTAACATATACATAATGTTACTTGTATATATGTTTTCAAGGTTGAGCATATAGTATTAGATGAGCAATTACAGTGTTTCCCTAGGAAAAGCCATGTTTTCTGCTCTCTGCCCCGCTTGGTTGCCTGTAATTCTTTGGGTACGGCTGAAGCTTTGTGGCTTTTCATCTACTTTGGCATGTTCACTGATGTCATGTTCCTCGTGCAGCTCAGGTTGAGGCAGTCATGCTAGTGACATTTTATGCTGTAGCTGCTGACATTACTAGGAGAGACAAGTCTCACAGAAAACTCCCTGATCTTCTAGCTCTTAACAAAATCTCTGCTCTTTTCTGCCGTGTTCCCTGAGACTTGGGTGTAGGAATTGTTTTGCAGATGTATCCATTGGGACTGCATTTTTTGATTGGTTGTGGTTTTCTATATTGGTCTCTATCTGTTGCAGAAAGAAATTTTTTTGATGAGGTGTTAAGACTACATTTAACAGAAAATTTTTACTAAAGGAATATTTATTACTACAGGTTTTATTTTCAGTTAGAATATAAGAATGTCGGGCTGGAGGGATGGCTCAGCCGTTAAAGGCTTGGCTCACAACCATAAATATAAGAATGTTCAGACATCTGTCAAATTTCCAATGTAGGGAAAAAGCCTTTTCTTTGGTCACTAATTTGATGATTGAAATTATCTTTTTTATATAATGACACCGCAAGTTCATATTCATGTTTCTGGTTTTGGTTTCTCATAGGCACTTCATAGGATCATTTCTTGGTTCCTATTTCTATCTTGTTTCTAGTACCTCTTATTGAAAGCACTCTCATTAAATAATCCTAATTTATTCACTTAAAAAGCAACTGTTTTTGAAACATATATCCACTTCTAAACCCTGTTCAGATAATATCCCATTATCTATGTGTTTGCTTTATGCCAACACATTCTGTCTTTATTACTGTAGCTTCATAGTAAGCTATAAACAAGGCCATGTAAGGGCTCCGATTTTGTTCTTCCATGTTCATTGACTATTTGGAGCCCTTTACGTTCTCTAAAACTTTTTATAATAAATTAACTTTACAAAATAAAAAAGTTTTCCTTAGATAAGTTTTCACATGAGGACTTGGTGACAAGGTCTCATTATTTAAGTCTGGCTGCTCTAGAACTCTATGCAGACCAGGCCCACTGTAGTTCATTTGCTCTGCCTTCCAAAAGTGCTTACCACTATGTCCAACTCTTACTACAACGTTAGCTGGCTTAGAGATGAAGCTCAATTGAAGCTGAGGAGAAGTTAAATATTAAAACATCAATCCTCTTGATCCATGAAGACAGTGTATCTTTTTGTTTACCAATAGGGATATTGCACATATGTTGCTATATTTATTTTTAAATATCTCATAGTTTTAACATACTGTAAATAATGATTTATTAAAATTGTCAACATTCTCTGTTCATATGTGAGATATAACTGACCATCATTTATTGAATTTGTATTTAATGACCTTCCTGAATTCATGTAAGTGCTAATGATTTCATGTAAGTTCCTTAAAATGTTCTTTCAATGAAAGATCATGTCATATGTGAAGGTAGTTTTATTTCTTCCTTTCCCATCAATAAGCTTCTAATTCTTTTTCCTATCTTATTGCATATGTTACAATTGCTCGGGTAATGCTGAGTGAGAGTAGTCAAGACAACTTGCTTTCTTTCTCATTTTAGGGCAAAATCATTCAGTTTTTACTATCAAGTTTGATACTAGCTGTAGGTTTTTCATTAATGATTTTATCAAGTTAAAAAAACTCACTCTTTTTATTAAACATACCTGCTTAAATTGATTTCTTGCATCTGTGACGATGGCTATATATTGTGCCTCTTTCCCCATTATATATAACTTACATGTATTTATTTTTAAATTGATTTATTTTTACCAATATAACAATACTGAGGTGAAACATTTCTCAGAGGTGACAGTTATTCTTTGTATATCGTTTTGGATTTATAACCATGAATACTTCATTGAAGAGTTGTCTTTCTATGTTCATGAGGAATATTTCCTTCATCTTATCTCAGATTATCACTAAGAGAATACTGCTTATGAGTTCTTAAATGCTCCCCTTTGTTATATTTTCTGAAAATTTCTGTGCAGAATCTTTCCTTACTTATTAGATAAAATTCACCATTGAAGCCTCCTGGCCTTAGCTTTGTAAGAGCACGTTAGAGGAGAAATAAATTCTATTGAATATATTTGGACTTATATGAGCAATGTTTTCTGCTTGGGTGACCTTTTACAGTTTGGTGCTTTTCAAGAAATTTTCTCATTTACCTAAACTGTCAAATTTATTGGCATAGGGTAATTATTCCTTTATGGATCTTTAAATTACTATCCAATCCACTATGGTGTGCCTCTTTCATATCTGACACTGGTAATCTGTTTTATCTCTTTGATTCTTAATATTCCTAGAGATATTTTAAATTTCATTGGTCTTGCCTAAGATCTAGATTTGGGGTTTCTCTGATTTTTTTCTTTGTTTTTCTAAATCATTTTTAATTGACCTCCCATTATTTTATCATTTATTTTTTTATTTATTCTGGACTACATTGTTTTTACTGTATTCTTCCCATGGTAGCTTAGGTCATTAAAGATTTCTTCTTTTCTAGTCTAACCTTGTCTCTTACTACACTGACTGTATTAAACCCAGTTAATATGCTGGGGTTTGGTACAATTCAATTAAAAATATTTCCAAATGACCCTGTGATTTATTTTTTGACCCACGTGTTGCTTAGAAGTTCATTGTTTGACTTTAAAGTTTTTGAGTATTTTCCAGACATAGTTCTGTTGAATTCTGATGTGGTCACAGAGGCAATTTTCAAGGTTTCAATTATAATAAATTTATAAGACTGTCTTATGGCCCAGAATTCCATATCTGTTCTATGCATTTGCCCCAGGCTTTCACAGTGAAGTCTTTCTGACAATGACTCAGAAACAAAAACCACTTCTTCAAAATAAGAAAACATACATACTCTTCTCAGACTGGGGACACAGTAGAAGAAGGGAAGAGGTAAAAACTGAGATGAATGAACTAGTATAGAAGGGAACAGGAGATGAGACCTGGGACTAGTGTACGGCACATAGATAGCATCTGTCCCCCACCCTCTGGAATCAGGGAAACAGGGAAAGCATGTCTATCACCACATCAGAAGACATTTGAGGTCTGTCCATTGCGAAGTCCTTCAGACTCTTACCAGCAAGGTATATAGCAAAATCCAGGGACTTCACAAGAGGGAGGCCTTATATCCTGGGGAGAAGTTCAATGCAAAAGCAAGATGAAATTTATAAAGCCAGGCATACTCCTTGAGTTTACACAGAATAGTGCTGTTTGTGTGACTCATCACCAAGCAGATAAGAAAACTACCAGGACTGTAAAAACCGAAACAATGTAAGTGTATTCATGAATCTTCTTTGAAGAATAAGATTTTTCCAGTAAATTATATCTAGTTTTGTGGTCCTCCACAAACACCCAGATATGTCATGTCTTTCATTTCTTAATGAAAATAAGAACTACAGAGAAACCATGAAATTATTGTAAAATAGAAAACAAATGCCTTGATCTCCTCTGCTTCAAGACCACTCTCATACACATACATACTAGTTTGTCTTTAAATGCCTCCTCAGAAGAACAAACTTGTGTATGTATGGATTACAGTTCATGAACTTATTGCTATTATTTATATATTACACTAATTACTTTATATATTTTTGGGACAAAACACGAGATAAAATCAACTCTGGGAAAGTTACTTTGGCTGACAGTTCCAGGGTACAGTCCATGATAGCAGACAAGTCAGGATGGCAGGGGACTGAGCAATGGTCACATTGCTTACTCAACTGGGAACACGAAAGAGATGAATGAGAGTGTTCAGCTTTCTCTTTTGTGTGTTGTCCTCCACACTTATGAGGAGCCTTTCCACCTCAGTTAATCTAATCTAAATCATTCCTTACAGAGCTTTATCTCTTCTATGATTATGAATTCTATCACATGACAAGCCACATTAATCTCCATATGTATTATCTCGTTTTTTCATTGCAGCTGAGAAATGACGCCATAGGACGGCTGTAGACATACATACCCAAAGACTTACTCTGTACCGAAGCATTGTTAAACCATATGCACCATTCTCACTGGAGTATCCCTTCTTAGAAAATCCTATTTCTCCAACTGGAGGGTAGATGAGGCATAGATGGGAAGTTTCAACATGTGTAACATCATGATTACTCCCTCTCCAGCCCATCACTCCTCCCAACTAGACATTAAAACAAAAATGCAAGCCAAAGCAAATGTGTTATGAGTTATTTGGCTGACAGTGGAAGAGTTGGGAGAATTCTCTGTGTTTTCTAGTTGTTGGTGATTCTCTCTTCCATGCCAGAAGCCAGCACACAACTTGGCTACTGGAAATATCAGCTCAGGTCAAACAGATGTGGACACCTGATAAAGTCACTGAAGCCCAAAGATGTAAAGAATGAGATCAGCACACATGGATGAAACAGTAACAAGCAGTAAACAGTGGGCTCAAAGGGTCTGAACTTGCTCTTGAGAAAAAGAACACACAAGCAATGAACAACGACTGGAGGAAGCAGGCAGTTGCATGACAGGAGACTGCCACAGACAATTTTCTCTAGCTCTTTCCCGCTAGCCAATGTCACTTGCCCTCTGTCAGTAGCAATCATATCACTTCATAACATATTTTGAGCATCTCTTCTGACTCATACTTACAAAGACTGTAAACTGTACACTGATATCCAGAAGCAAAAATTAATCTGATTGGGATTAAGTGAAGTGACTAGCAAGCCCTGGATAAGCCCAAGAAGCAGCATACATCCATTACTGCTTGAAACTCTTAGGTAAATGTGAGTTGCTAAGGGAAGTCTCCACATAGCTGTTCTGAAATACACACATCTACATGTAGAAGCTTTTTTTATGGTGATAAAGGTGTGTTTTTCTTAATTTACATTTGTTTATTGGAACTGGCCAGTATAAGCAGATGGACAAACTTAAAACAAAGGCACAAAGTGAAAATGAAGTCCATAAGTGAAATAGGGTCCATAATAAGGTTTATTGTTAAAGTGATAAATGCTTCCTGTTGTTTCTGTCATTCAAATGCCTGAACTTTGGTTGGTGGCACTGTTTGTAAAGTCTCAGGAGGTGTGGCCTTGTTGGAGGACATATGCTATTGGAGGTGGGTTTTGAAAGTTTAAAATTATGCATCATTTTGAGTTTGCTCTCTCTCTACTTCCTGCTTACACTTTAAGATATCAGCTCTCTCCGCTGCTACTCCTGACACCATACACACTGCTCACTGCCTTGCCGCCAAGCATGATGGCCCAGAAGTCAAATAAATCCTTTTTTTCTATGAGTTGCCTTGATCACAATAGAAAAGTAATACAAAAAAATTGTAATGTTTCTAAGACTCACATGTTTAAAAACAGAAATACTTTTATCATAAAAAATATTGTGATGCACATTAATCATGGGACACTCAAGAATTATAGTTATCAGATAGAACATTTGACTAACTATGCCATTTCCACCCAGAGATAATGTCATTGTTTTGTTATGTATATATAAAAATCTCTTTAAATGTAAATGTCCTCACCATAGTAACCTGTTTCTGTTTTGTGAAATATATACACACACATACACACACATGCACGCATGCACATGCACACATGCACACTCTGGAAAACCTCTACCACTACAATGCATTTAACTTCCTATGCAGGGGTCTATCTGTTTTATTTGTAATCACATACACACACAAACACACATACACACACACATACACATATACATACACACACACACACACATACACACACACTAGATAACCTGTACCACTACAATGCATTTAACTTACTATGCAGGGGTCTATCTGTTTTATTTGTTATCAGACTTTGAACACAATAGACTCAATATTTATTGACTGTTATTACAGCCTGCTGTTTTTCATGTATTTATAGAAATGACATTTTCCCATCTCATTAAATATCCTTTTGCTATAATGTAATTTTAATGATTGTTTATCATCTATTCTATAATTCAATTCAACTATCTCTTCATTGCTGAACATACACAAAAAGCTTCACATTACTTATTTTGATAAATAATGCTATAATGACTATCCTTCAAATGATTGTTTCTGTACTGTCATAGGATCTATTGGTCTGAGTTGAAGAATTGAATGATTATGCATCCCACTGCCAAACTGTCTTGCACAAAGGTCATTGCAATTTAAATTCTTACTTCACAAGAACATCTAATCCACCTGAACTCTCACCAGCTGTAAGTACTTTAATCTCTGTGTGTGAGGAGGAACCCATTACTCTGATGGATAAAACACATTATGAATTTTAAAAAGTGGAAGAAAAAGTCTAATGCACACCTGCTCACTGCTGAAGTATTGTGGCTATTAATATGGTTGTGAGATATTAAGAACAGTGCCTGGCACAGTGCTTGATATGTAAAAGTTAATTTTTTAAATATTATCCCTTACACTGGATATAGATATAGGATGCGGCTCTGTATTAACATGTGGGCATGTCATTAAGTTAAACTTGACAAATATTATGCTGTTGAGACATATGATAATTAAAATCACATCTTGAGAGAACTGTATGGACTTCTAAGAACTCTACAGGTCCAACATCCAGGCATGCTCCTCACATGGAGACTCTAAAACTTTAAGATACATACAATTGGCCTTGGAACCTTCTCTGTACCTTCAGAACCATGGACTTTTATGTTATTTTAATTTCCCTCTCTACTTTTCCCCTGATTGCAAGTCTGCTCCTTTAAGCTGAGAATAGATCATTCTGTTCTAAATCCTTGTGTGTTCTGACTGGTTTTCCTAAATAATCACTGAGCTTATGATACTGTAGATTTGAAATATATCTTTTCTGGACTATCTTTAACAATGGCCTAAGACAATGATGTCACCTTGTAGCCAGCTGATAGATAAAGTTTAGAAAGTGATGGAGTAACAATATCTTCATTAAGAGATGGGCGCTCATCTTGCCCTTTTCCCACCCCGTTTTGTTTACAGGAAAGTGTTGTTCCCAGGGGCTAAGAGACTTCACAGTATCAAGGATTGCTCATGGCAACCAGGAAGGAACCAATTTCATTCTTACTGCTTCCCACATGTACTCCAGGCTTCCCCCTGAATGGAGATCATAGAGCAAACACCCATGCTGAAGGTCATTCTAAAGGTGTTTTCAGAATGCGATCAAAAGTCTGTAGATTGAAGGCTCATACCTCTCACCACAAAATAGACACTGGTAATAGGCAATGGCAAGATAGAGGTGCGAATTGAATACATGGCTGCCTACTTGCTAACTATCATAGAAGATCTCCGGAAGTTCCATGAGCAGCTCTAGGCCAAACTCTGAAGGCAAATCAGAAGTCCAAGTCCAGCTCACAACCAAGAGCTCATCTTTCAACCTAAGTGTAAATGCACTAGCAGCGCTGAGCCTGCCTGGATGCCCATCCTGTCATGGCGGCCCTGGCAGTGACTTGGCTGTGACAGCGTCCTTTTTGTTTACCCAGATAATTATGGGGAATTCTCCCTTCACCCCTCTCACAGGTCAAGGAATGTCATGGCAATACAGGCAAGTCAGGGACCTGGATTTACTAAAAGTGATAAGCAAGCAGAGAGACGGGAAGACCCAAATTACTGAATTAAGAACAGTGTGCTTTTTACCCAATGGTTTCAGAAGTGAATAGTTTACACCTTGAAGGGTGAAAACCGTGATTATTTCCTTCCAAAATTATTCCCCATCATAGCTCATAAATCAAATCACTTGCTTTTGTAAAGAATTTGGTAACCAAGTTATTTCCCCAAATGATTGCCTTAAACTCTTAGTAATAGTGAGCTAGTTCTCTCTCTCTCTCTCTCTCTCTCTCTCTCTCTCTCTCTCTCTCTCTCTCTCTCTCTCTCTTCCTCATGCTCCCCTTCTCTGTCTCTCTGAGATTTCAGAGCACATCAGAGCTCATTCATTTCTCTGAACGTGGGCAAAGAAATCTTGTCTAGTTGGCCTTAATGTGACCCTAGGGAAGCAGAGAGGATGTAAATTCTGACTTGTTCTCTCATTCTTTGTCTTTCTTTCAGATCATAATTCAAGTGTCACACACAGCTTCTCTGTGATACAGAATCACCCAAGGGAAAAGGGAAGAAGACCACAGTCCAGCCTTCCTCTTCTCCCTTTCTTCTCATCCCTGGCCTTCTGCACACACCCCTTTCCTTCTTCCTCCATCTGTACTGTTGACTGACATTGTTGTCATTCTCTGTTTCTTTCCCTGTTGCTATGATAAAAATACAAGAGCAACTTAAAGGAGAAAAGGCTTATTGTGGTTCATAGTTCAAGATACAGACTGTCATGCTAGCAAACTGGAGGCAACAGTGGCTTGGAGCAGCTGGACACATATTCAAGAAACAGAGTAATGTAAGCATGTGCTGTTCAGCTTTTTGCCAAGGTATCATCCAGGATCCTCTGACCAGGGGATGATCCTGCCCACAATTAAGATGAAGCTTCCCTAACCCAGCCTTGATATTGGGATGCGAAAATCAAATCGGACCTGCCTGGAGTGGATGTGCCATGCTGAGCTGAGCCACCTTGGGACTTCCTGCCCGTTTGGAGGAGGGGATTGGGGATGGGGTTGGGAAGACTGAAGGCAGACTGGGAGGGATTGGGAATAGGGAAGGATGAGTGAGCAGAGAAATACATGGAAAAAAAGAACCTTTTTAAAATTAAAAAAAAATGTTTAATACCACAAATCATCAGGGAAATGAAAATCAAGGCACAATAAGATATGCACTGTTAGGATAGCTTTAACCAACCAACCAACCTGCCAAACAATCAACCAACCAAACAATCAACCAACCACTAACAAGTGTTGGCAAAAATGTGGAGAAAGGGGACTTCGTATATTGTTAGTGAGAATATGAATTGAGGTAGCCATTATGGAAAACAGTACAAAGAAAGGGTCCTTCAAAATTTTTAAAAAGGGGACTGCAATGTGGTTCAGTTATTTCACTTCAAGTTACATTTCCAAAGGAAATGAAATTAGTATGCTTAAGAGATCTGTTCTCCAATATTTATTGAACATGGATCAGAACATCCAAGACAGAGTGCCTGTCAGTGGGTGAGTGGGAAGAGAAAAGACCACAGGATATTATTCAGTCTTACAGAAAAGAAACTTCTTCTATTTCCAGAACTATATATGGAACTGGAGAATATTAGTTTAAGTTAAAATAAGCAAGGGGCAGAGAGACAGATGACACAGTTCCATGTGGATTGACCTCAGAAGCAAAATAGAGTAGTAACTGGGGCGGGGGGGGGGGGGAGAGAGGCAGGAATGGGAAGATGTCACTCAAAGGTTATATAGTTTCAGGAAGACAAGAAGAACAAGTCTAGAGACTGTATTGTGCAGGACTGGGGGCTATGATTAATACACTGTTCACTTGAACATTTTTAAGAGATTCTTAGCTGTTATCTATCACAAAATCAGAATAAACATGTGTAATTTGTTGGAAGCATTCCATTGTATTGTACTCTGTAAATACATCATTAATACAATTTATAATTATAAATTAAAAAACAAAAATAAGATGGGGTTTCCGGCATCAATTAACATAACAAAGACAAGCCCTGTAGTCAAGTTAGCCATTGGCCCTAACCATCAGGTGCTTACAGTACCCAGCTTTCTTAAGTGTGTGCTTTCCCAGGACTCTGTGACAGTTCATTTTCATTAGCAACCTGATTAGATTTAGAATTATCATGGAAGCATACTTCTGGACCTATGAAGGCATTCTCAGAAAGGTTTAAAGGAGCATAAAAACACCCTGACTCTGGTCAGCACCATCCACATGCTAGAGTCCTGGTTGGATCAAGAGAAAGCTGAGTACCAATTTATCTTGCTGCAACATGACCAGCCACATCGTTATCCTGCACCATTTCTTTCCCACAATGGACTACGCTTTCAAACTATGAGGCAAAACAAACCCTCTATTCCTTAAGCTTAAGAAATTTTGACACAGGGATAAGAAAACTAACTGAAACAGACTCTGAAGCACCTTGTCTGGGAAAAGTGTTTGTAACCTCATTCATTTTGGTCCTGTTGACAGCTCCAGGATCTCATGAAGTAACGCTGTGTATCCGGAAGTTTTCACATGTCTTGCCTAGCCTGGTGGTCCAGCCAAATCTCTCCCACACTTAGTCCTGCAGCTGCTTATAAAATAATTACTCAGAGGCTTATATTAATTAATGTTTGTCTTATGTCTCAGGCTCATTACCAACTAGTTCTTACAATTTAACCCATTTCTACTAATCCATGTATCACCACATGGCTGGTACTTTTGCAACTTGCTACTTGAATAGTTGGATTGAGTCTCCCAGACTCTGACCTTCTCCTCCTGTATCTTTTTTAGATTTCCTGCCTGGCTATAAGCTGCTTAACCATAGGCCAAAAGAGCTTCTTTATTATCCAATGGTAGTAACACATATTTACAGCATACAGAAAGACATTCCATATCACCTGTGAGCTTGTTGGAATACAGGGAATACTGGAAGTCTCAGCCACCTTTCTTCTCTACCTCTTTACATTCACAAAAGCTTTTAGGTGAAACAGAAATCCCTTCAGTGTCACCCAGACCAAAGAGGTACTAGGAGCAAAGCCTGCAAAAATGGACTCTGAACGGCTCAGGAATGTCACCTCTATGGGCAGAATGACAGAGGGAAGCTTGAAGGATGCAAGTGGGTGAAGCATCTGGACAGTGCCTTTCAGGCAGGTGAACCTACCCAGCTCTGAGAATATGTACCTAAATCAGCATTCTGGGGGGAGAAAAGCAGGCAAGGGCTCAAGAAAGCAAGAGAGGTGTGTGAGAGAGCACGGACCATGTTAAAAAGAATGGGAGGAAGGAGAGCAGCTGTAATATGTCCTAATTTGGAGAACCAGGCCACATTGCCATGACAACCTTGAATCACCACAAGGCAGCCAGGCATGGTTTTAAACATTGAGTTAAACAGCTGAACTATGAAGAAGAAGAAAGAAAAGAATGTAGGGGGTTTAAAAAGAAAGAAAAGGTCTGCAGCCTTCAGAGAGCCACAAGGAGATGCTGTCCAGGCCTGGCTAGTCTTTGAGGACGGTTTCAACAGGCAGAGCTGAAGGCTTTGGTCTGGGTTTTCTCTCTCTGGTCCGGGAAGATTGTGGACTGTGTGTACATATAGTTAACCTGTACCTTAAGAACGATTCCAATGGAGGCAGGTGGATGCTAACCAAAGAGTTCTCCAGTCAAAATCTACTCTCAGAACTGCAGCCCTAAGCCAAACCTGTCCATCACTCTGAGACCTTGGGCAGAGAGCCATAGAACATTGTAGCATTTTGATAAAGGCAAAGGATGCTGAGACCACAGAAGGCAAGCAAGGCAATAATGTGCCTGCACTTGTGACCTATTCCTGGCAAACTGGCTGGGAACTCTAGACTATGGGGGAAGGAGTATGTTTCAATGGTATAAAAAGAGAATAACCGTGAGGGGAACATGCCTCCATGAAGTTGCACCATGTGGGATGCGTTCAGATGGAGGCGGCAGTGACAGCAATTTGGAAAATAGTTTTCAGAGTGGCTGTAGACCTTTGGAAAATATGAATTAGCATATAAAACTGTTCTTCCGTCTAGAACATTAATTACTCAAATTATGCACTTAATGTTCAGCATTTTATTTTACCTTGCAACAGGCTCTCAACCTCATTGCCAGCCATAGCACTTCAGATCTTTTGCTATTAAAAATAGTTTCTCTTTCCATACCTACATTGTTTTCTTTTACTTCTCAGGAGGGTCCCAAGATCTCCGGAGGGAGCTAAGGGGGCCAAGTGACTTCAGCACATAGGATCAAAGCAGACCAGGAAGAAAGCAATGAGCTGGTCCATGCCACATACCCACTGAGATGTCAAAGGAGGAAGCACTGTATGCATAGGTGTCAAGGCCACACGTCAAGCTGCTGATGAAACTGGGAATGGTTGAAAGGAGAGTCCATCCTCTCAGGCCAACACAGTAAGAGATACGGAAGTAGCCCTGCTTTTCCCAAGCACCACACTCACCACCCCCTTTCTTGTACATCAGCTTACATTACAACATTTGCTCTATGTGTGTATTCTCAGCCAGTGCTGGAGAATTTCTCCTTTGTTCCACCAACACTGCCCAGAAGTCTACTTTCTTTCTCTCCTGGTCATGACTCAAGGCAGATACCACAGGACTCATGGGAAGCTTTTCCAGGTCCCAGATAAAGAAAACCAAGCTTTTCCCACTGGGAGCCCCTTTTTCTGGGTCTGATCCCTGCTGCTTACGGCAGGCCTTTAATTAAATTATATCCCTATCCACCACTTTACATATGTGGGACCAGGCTTGAGCAAGGCCCCCTGAACCCTAAACTCCTTTGCTTCTTTAATCAGCTCTACCTCTCCAGACAACTGTAAGTGTCATATCAACCATCTGCCTTGTGTCTGGCAATGGGAAGGGATGGATCCCTGTCTCACTAGGTACTGCACTGAGTGTTCATGTGGGATCAGGCATTTGCTTCTGCTAACCCGGCAGGATTGCCATTATCAGTCAGCAACTCACAGCTCTCAAAGATTATGCAATTTCTTAAATCAAAACAGGTAGGAGTCACCAAAATCCAATTTGCTGCTCAAATTCACTGCTTTTAATCTCTACCCACTTCTCAGTGGGGTCTCAGAATTGGCAGAGTGGCTGGAAAGTGAGATTTCCAGGGGAGTGCTGAAGGAACTCTGCAATGTGTGCATTGATCATGTCTTCATTTGTGGGTCACTCCTGTGTGGGGAGCTAGCGGATGGAAATCAGGGAGCTAGCTAATGGTTTCCATCTCCAGCCTTCCATAGGGCTTCTGGGGCCTACTGTCTCCAATAAATGTGATCAAAATTTGCTTAATGGAAAATATCATGCCATGTATTCCTCAGTTGCAGTACTGGTTGTCTCTAGGTAGGTTTCTGAGTCAGCCAGAGATGTGAAAATCTGGGAAGGAGAACTAAGGGTAAAATTGAAATCACTTACTTTCATTAAAATGAAATGAACAAATGCCTACATCTCAGAGGAGCACATTGCAAAAACAGGACAGATAACTACTCAACCAAGAAAAATGACAAGCGACAGATTCAGGATGAAAATTTTACTCAGGCTGGTCATGATGCCACAAGCTTCCAATCCCAGCACCAGAGAGGCAGAAGCAAATAGGTGTTTATGAGTTCAAGGCCAGTTGAGTCTACATAGCAAGTTCCAGGCCAGTCAGGCTACATAGCCAAACCTTGACTCTATAGCTGTGCACACAGCCAAACAGGACCCAATGCACCCACTGAGAAGAAGCTGGCGATAAATATAAATTCATTTTGACCCTTCTGGCTGTCAAGATGCCCTTGGTTGTCTCAAGTGAACTTTTCTAAAATCCTCATTTGTGAAAACTCTCTCATGGAAACTAAACATCACTCAGCTGAACCACCTCTGGGTCAAGGAAGAAATTAAGAAAGAAATCAAAGTCTTCCTAGAATTTAATGAAAATGAATCCACAATATATCCAAACTTGTGGGACACAATGAAAGCAGTCTTAAGAGGAAAATTCATAGCGCTAGATGCCTATATGAAAAACCTAGAGAAATCCCACACTAGAGAACTAACAGCTCAGCTGAAAGACTTAGAACAATTAGAAGCAAACACACCTAGGAGTAGACGGCAGGAAATAATCAAACTTAGAGCTGAAATCAATACAATTGAAACAAAAAGAACAATACAAAGAATCAATGAATCAAAGAGTTGGTTCTTTGAGAAAGTCAACAAGAAAGATAAGCCCTTATCCAAACTAATCAAAAAGCAGAGAGAGAGTGTCCAAATCAATAAAATCAAAAATGAAAAGGGGGACATAACAACAGACCCCCATGAAATCCAGAGAATTATCAGATCATACTTCGAAAACCTATTTTCCACAAAAATGGAAAACCTAGAAGAAATGGACAGGTACCATTTACTAATTACCTAAACAGGCCTATAACCCTTAAGGAAATTGAAGCTGTCACTAAAAACCTCCTCAAAAATAAAAGCCCAGGTCCAGATGGTTTCAGTGCCGAATTCTACCAGACATTCAAAGAAGAATTACTACCATTACTCCTCAAACTATTTCACACAATAGAAACTGAAGGAATATTGCCAAGTTCCTTTTATGAGGCCACAATTACCCTAATACCCAAGCCACTCAAAGACACAACAAAGAAGGAGAATGACAGACCAATTTCCCTCATGAATATTGAAGTGAAAATTCTCAACAAAATTTTGGCAAACCATATACAACAATATATAAAAAATATCATCCACCACAACCAAGTAGGCTTCATCCCAGAAATGCAGGGTTGGTTTAACATACGAAAAACCATAAACGTTATCCATCATATAAACAAACTAAAGGAACAAAACCACATGATCATATCCTTAGATGCTGAAAAAGCCTTTGACAAAATCCAACACTCCTTTATGATAAAAGCTCTGGAGGGATCAGGAATACAGGGACAATATCTCAATATAACAAAGGCAATCTAAAAGAAGCCAATAGCCAGCATCAAACTAAATGGAGAAAAACTTGAAGCAATCCCACTAAAATTAGGAACTAGACAAGGATGTCCTCTCTCCCCTTATCTATTTAATATAGTTCTCAAAGTTTTAGCTAAAGCAATAAGAGAACGAAAGGAGATTAAGGGGATACAAATTGGAAAAGAAGAAACTATCTCTATTTGCAGATGATATGATTGTATACATAAGTGACCCACAAAATTCTTCCAAGGAACTTCTACGGCTGATAAACACCTTCAGCAATGTAGCAGGATACAAGATTAACTCAAAGAAATCAGTAGCCCTCTTATACACTAAAGATCAAAGGGCTGAAAAAGAAATAAGGGAAATATCACCCTTTATAATAGCTGAAAACTCTCTAACCCTTTTCAACCCAGACTCTGGCACTGTTCTTTTGCTAAGCTCCCATATTATATCTCACTTCCTCTGGTTTGTTTGTTTGTTTTTCTGCTGGACCAACCAAATTTTAAGAATAATGGAATTATCTAAGCATTGTTTAAGCACATCACTGAAATGCCCTCTTGTGATTATCATATGGACCTTTTGGGCTTGGCCTTCTGCTGTCTGACTCTTCTACCCTGATCATACTACTTCCTCTCCCATCACCTCTTCAAAGATTAATAGGGTCATGACACCTATCCCTCTGGTTGGTTGACATTGATGATCAGGTATGACACAAGAGAACCTCTAATGTGGCTTTGAAGGTATGTACCAGGGAAGAGAAGGGGAAGCAGCTGGAGAAGGCAAATGGTCTGCTCAAGATATGAGAGTAGTTGAAGATAGATGCACAGAGAGAATTACAGGCTCTTCTGCCTCCACCTCCCCCCATCCTCACCCCTGCCCCATGCTGACATGGTATGGAATGAAGTCTCTCTGTCTCCTGCCCCTATTAATACTATCCCAAGTACTCTGGCACTTGTAAGCCTCACAGTCACAGATAATCTGACCCACTGGGAAGTTCTCTTCTGGACCAGTCACTTAGTAAAACACCCAATGTCTGGCCCACATTTTGTTATTTACTCTGCCAACACATGACCATAAGGTGCTACCAAGGACCCTCCTGTGTCTGATACTTAGTTATCACACTTGAGTTAAGTTAGCCCTGGCCGGGGCAGCATGCCTCTGTAAAATAGTGAATGAAGCCACAGTGTTCTCTGCTATAGCATAGATCTCTGACTTTCTATCATCTAAAGTGAGTTAGGTATGCCTAGCACAGAGGCTGAAATTCTCAGGGTAAGGGTCATGGAGCCCTGAAGTGGCTTTAGTGAATCACTTATACAAAGGAAACCTTTGGGTTTCAATCTTTTCCCAAGGAAAGAAATTTGAAAATGGTCCAATCAGATTAAATGTAACTAAGTACACAATCATGGTGGTGAAAATCTTTGAATCTTTTCAATTCCTTCTAACTAGAGTCATAATGAAACCTAAATGCTTACACAATGCTGATGGCTGAACAAAGCCCTCTCGTGTACTTCATTTTAATCATGATGTCATCCATTATCATTTTATGGACAAAGAATCTTTAGCTCAGAAAGGTCCAGGATTTTGTCCAAGGCTATGCAGCCAACGAGAGGCACAGCCAAAGCAAAGGAAGACCCAGGTGTCAGAGAATGGGCTGTGACTTCACCTCAGTTTTATGCCACTGCTGGTACCCAGTCCTCAGAGAAACAAGGACAAACACAGGAAAAGCTCCAAAGAACCAAGAATAATTTACATATTAAAACAATTCTGTAGTAGCCATTCATTATTGAAAATTCGCCTTTAGTCATGAATAACCAGTCATTTATTTTAATGGATTAACAGAGTTAAATGAAGATATCTATGACATGAGGAAGGGGCTCACGAGTTCTCTCCACCTCTCTGAGGGGCAGCTGGCAGTGTTGCTGGGAAGGGGTGTCATTTTTTTTCAGTGGTATAGCCACTGGTTGAGTTCTTCATGCTCCAGCAAATAACCCCATACCTGTGCTCAGGCACGCAACACCAATAGGGGATCCAGATTGGAGATGGGGAGAATATAACCAAAATACATGACACACATGTATAAAACTGTCAAAGAATACATTTTAAAATATATCATAGAAAATCTGCATGTGCATACTTATTCATTGTCTGTGGAAACTATAAGATAGATATATGATTGAATATTTCAGAAGAAAATGCAACGACTCTCCCCAACATAGCTGGGAGAAAATGAAAAGACCCTCTAATGAAAGAGCAGAGCACCTGTATCTCAAGCAGCAGAGCAAGCTTCTCCTCATCCCTAAAAAGACATTATGCATGCCACCACAGTGCAGGATGTGTCGCTCTGTTTCATCCTGTTCCCTCAGTTCTGCTCCACTGCATCCTTCCATATCATCAGGACCAGCTTCATTCCCTCTGCTACCAATTCATTTGATCTAAACTGAAGCTTTCTACAGACATACAGATGGAAAACAACACAAGGTCAACTTGGGTAGGGCATAAGAGCTGACTAAGACAGGTAAACTTCCAGGGCTGAGAGCATCGCCTTGGATACCTTCTCTGTGTTCTGAAGCAACAGAGTGTTATCTATAAATGGTGGGAGAATCTTGTGATTGGAAACCAAAATTTCTGGTTAAATCTTGGCTATATGTCTTACCTGTCCAGCAACCTTTACAACCATTCAATGTACATGAACTACTTCAGTTTCTCTTCTATGAAATGGGGTATACTTCTTACATAAGATTATAAGAAAATCAAGCAGTTTCACTGATGTAATATTAATTATCAGAATACAAATAACAATCTTAGTAATAAAATACAAAGTATGCCACAAATTTCAATTTAGACCACTTACTATCCATTATATGCAAAATACACTAAATATTTCCTTATCTATTTTTTAAATGACACTAAATAGCTGAGCTTTTTTTTAAAGATGCAATGTCTGCAGGGCTTTTGTCTTTTCTAAGCTTTGAATTGTTTGTCCTACTATTATTTTTATACATTTCTAAAAAGTAAATGTGAAAGGAACTCTGTCAGGTTGATTATCCAGAGATGAGAAGCATGAAGAAAAATATTCCTCATCCTGGTATGAATAATGCCCCATATTCATACCTCTATTAAGCAATCATAGTTTTCCTCTTTTTATAAATAGGCAACATGAGATAACTGTACATCAATAATCTGGAACAATGTACCATTTTCCTTAGCCTAAACTGCCTACATGTGGGTGAATACAAAGCTACTGTTGGGCTCTTTGAATCCTGGGAATGACTAGATCTGGTCCAGGGTGTGCCATTCTCCTCTTATGGATGAGGAAACTGGACCCAATAAATGACAAAACATGTTCAAAATTGCTCAGTTAGCTATCCCAAAGCCATCAGTCTCACTCAGCCTTTCTAACTCTCACATGAGCCTTCTTCCCTTTGCAAGAAACTTTTGAAATCCTCTTCCCACCATGAAGTAGTGTAGAGATTTTCTTCTCTCAGTTTATTGATGAATATGTCATCGCCGACAGAAGTAAAAAGCTGCTAAAGCTGAGGCAGTCTATCGATCACATCCCCTTCATGCCTCATCATGTTGTCACTGGAGGAGGCTATGATATACCATAGAACCTTGGTGCAGCACGCTTTGTCACACTGTTATTTCTGTCACAGATACAGGAGATGTGAACAGCCCCTCAGTTCAGGGGGCACATCTGGAGCAAAATCCTTTAGA
This sequence comes from Sigmodon hispidus, assembly GCA_004025045.1. Classification (NCBI taxonomy): domain Eukaryota; kingdom Metazoa; phylum Chordata; class Mammalia; order Rodentia; family Cricetidae; genus Sigmodon; species Sigmodon hispidus. Next base: position 41,705 of record PVIH01006736.1, on the reverse strand, counting down.
AGTAATTTGCACAGAAAGGCTGCCTCTGGCTATAATATCTATGCCAGTGCTTCCTGAACCCTGGACCATGGATCAATGACAAACCTAGATAAAGCTATCATTAGCCCAAGGAGATATGAAGACAATAAGGACACGGAGCATCTTGTTGGTACAGTGAGATGTATTCAATTTAACTGTTATTCTTTATTCTAAATATCATGTTCTTTTTTATTGTGAGTCAACTTTCAATATTCTTTTGTTAAGAAAGGCACAGTGTGGTGAAGAAACTTTTTTAAACCTCTAATGGACAACATAAAGATGAATGATTCTCCAGCCATCATTATAAAGTAAGTAATATGAAAAGTAGGAGGCCAGGAAACTTGGTCTGTACCCCCACAGGCAGCAAAGGCCTCACCAAGACTAAAACACTTCCTGCAGAAAACCAATGAAAAACGGTGACTCTCACTGCTGGTGGCCAAGCAACTCTGAGGACAGAAGAAATGGTAAGACTCTGTAAATTCACTCCCCAATATGCAACCCCCCCCTCCACAACTCGGAGATGTTTGAACTAAATCTCGTAAGATATTTATTGTGGGATACTGGGCATTTGGTTTTGATTCTTTGCTTCTGTTTCTCACACACATCAGTGGCGAGCTGTGTGCTGTTAGCCTTGCCAGAGGTTCAGATAGGCTTTCTTCTTAGAGTTTTGAGGTGAGCCCTAAGAGTACCCCAAGTAACCAGGTCTGGCATTTGTCTGACACTGCTGCAAAATGATGGCCTTTGGACTTGGGTTTCTCAAACTTGGACTTCTCATTTGACTTCTGTGCCCCTACCTCCTTTGGTATAGAGCCCTGCTCATTAACCCTGATTCCAACTCTACCTCTGTTCATCTCTGTCTCTAATACCACCATTATATCTTCAGTGATTTACACCATCTGTAACCCTTAATGGACACCAATTATATTTACTGAATGAATTAATTAATTTCAGGCCACTTTCCAGGGAGTTAATTATAAGATAATTTGATAACATCAAAATATTGACACTTTTCTGAAAATGAGGCTGAAAAGAAAGATGACATCTACATTTATTACAGAAAAAGATAAAAGTGGTGACTTACATCTACAAACCAGTGGAGTGAACTGGAATGAGCTAGCCTGACCAAAGTCCTGGCACGCTAGGTGTTCTGCACACTACCATCTTCCTGTCCACAGCCCCTCTGATTGGCTGATTCCTGGAAGATTGGAGTAGTGATTTTTTTTTCCTTTTTGAAAATTTATTTTACTGTTATTCTAATATGGCACTAAAAATCTACACTGCCAAACCTGAACCAAGGAATAATAGTTTATAAATTGCACTATATTACCCATTTCATTATGCAGGATCCACGTACATAATACATGTGTACACATGCATTCACATACATACACATGCACATTCACACACATACCAACATGAATACACACATGCACACAAACATACACATAGACACACACTTTCAGATTTTAGGGTGGCATTGATTACTGGTGACTATAAATATAATCTTTCAGCCAGCTGTGTCTATATAGAATTCTTCTGGGGGCTCACTCAATTTGAGACAGTTTTTAAAAGCTTTCTCAAAGTAATGATTATATATAACTTTGGTGTTTATATATATACATATATGCATATACATATATATAAAATGTTTGTACCTTCAAGCAAACATTAAATTTGGGTGACAGGACTTTAGGAATGCTGTAGAAAATGTGGCATTGTTCAATTCCAAGAACATGTAGTCATTGCTACATATTAAATAGCCAGAAAACTGTTAATATAAGAAGTACCAGAACCCCAGGAGCCATGCAAAATTGTCAGGCACATTTTTTTAAAGAAGTATTTACAAAGAAGAGAAGGTACAGGCTGAAAATCTGTCAAAATATCATCATCAGAGTCCAACACAACTCAGGTATTTATAATTTGTTTGCAACAAATCACAGACATGCTCTGAAACTTTTCATGTCACATTGGCAAAAGCATCTCTTTCTGTTTGTGCTTATGTCTTCTATTTGTACCACCCAGTATAAAGTGATGTTTAATATCCATTTTAAAGCCAATGTTATAAAAACATATTTCAGCCTACATTCAACAACTCTGGAGTAGGCCAAAAACCTAATACATTTTCTCCTCATTATCACCTCAGTAAGGGTCCCTTGCCAGGATCTGGCTAAGAACACATATCTGACAAAGCTTAATGAAGTGTTAATGAAGGCAAAATGTCCCAGGCCATCATGGGCTTTGTTCTGAAAAAGCTCAAGTGCACCCTGGGAAAAGTTTTCTAGGTGGCTCTTTTTGCCTCCTAAGAAATAATAGCATAGGTAAGGAAGCATGGAATTGGTTTGCCATCCTTGGCTTGCATGGTCTTTGTGGGCCTTTGCCCATGAATTCCCACCCAATATATTTGCCCAAATTTTCCAATATGTCTTAGCTTTTAAGAATGTAGACTTCAAAGCTGGGCATGGCAGTGTATGCTTTTCATCCCACACTTAGGAGGTTAAGGTAGGGGATCTCTGAGTTCAAGGTCAGTCTGGTCTACAGAGTGAGTTCCAGGAAAGACAGGGCTACACATAGAAAACCTGTTTTAAAAAGAAGAAAGAATGTAGACTCCATGCATATAAAAGTTTTGTTTGTTTGCTTTGCTTTGCTAGAATAATGTCTTTCCTTCAACCAAGTAATCAGCTAACATCAATAAAGCATTTCTTTAGCCAAACCCTCAACATCCTTTCTATGTGACACTCCTGGAGGCACCGGAAACATCTTCCCACTTACCCCAACGCTCATCAGTGCAGCATTAAATCAGGGGCCAGAAAAACCAGTTCCCAGCTCTATTCCTCAGTCACAGAATCTCTCCATCCCTGGTACTTCACTTAACTTCTGGGCACCTTAGCGGGTGATGGAGATGAACTCTGGTTAGAGGTGACTACAGACTCAGAGCTCCTCTTGGCACAACCAGAGGGAGCTAAATTAAGGCAAAGACTACACCTACTCTTTGAAAACTATAAGGCACCATGGAATATGTGCATGCTGTCTTTTGAAACCTCAGTCTCTACCCACACATGCTGTCCTCCACACCGCTCTTCCAGTGTAATCTCTTAGCTGCACATGCATTTCAGGACAATCCCGGGCTAGAGGAATTGTCCACACGATGAGGGAAAGTGACAAAGCTTGGTGACCTTTCAGGTGCTGGGACAGGATTCTCTGACAAAAGCAGGTTAAAGAGAGAAAGGTCTTGTTTTGGCTCACTATCCCAGAAGGACATAATCACTAGCTCACAGGTCGAACTGCAGTGGAAATGGGAGGTGGGCTGGTCATCTTGCTTCAGCATGGAGGAAGCAGGACATGGGCAGGAAGTAGAGCTAGGCTAGAAAACTTCAAAGCCTACAGCCTTCATAAATGGTACCACTTGCTGGAGACCAAGTGTTCAAATATGTGAGCGTTTAGGAGACACATCACATGTGAACTTCAATAGTTTCCTTGGAGAAATAAGTGGTGCAATTTATGGCCTGCAAAAACAGACACTGGGGAGGGGTGTCCTTTGATTGCTGAGGAGTCTCCACTAAATGGTCTGTTTCATCCAAACTCACTTTCCTTCTGTCTGCTTATGAGTATCATAAATCCATACCACTCCCGATATATAGGTTTCTCTATTCAATAGAGAGCAAAAATATACTAAGTAACAATGTTTTAAATATCTGTTATGTTTATCATATATGGTCGATTACTTCAGGCCACATAAAAGGCTATACCGTCCCAGTCCCATCCTGGCTTCCCTGTGTCTTTATCCTCAGCTGTAGGTAGGAGGAAAAGAGAGAAGACATACATCATAACTACCATCTGTTGGACTTTGAGCAAGTAAAGAGGAGTGGTACCCTGAGCTAGTAGTTTAGAAAATCTAGCCAACTCCAGGAGAGATCTGAGGCAAGTTGCTTTATCTTTCTTGGCTCAGCATCCTCTGCTGTGAACTGAGGGCAGTGCAGTAACTTCTGTCCATACTGAACAATCTTCTGCACAAGCCAGCAGAAGACAGGCCAGCTAGCCTTCATGCTGGATGTGAGAAGTGGTGGGGATTTGGCATGGAAACAGAGTCTCCTCCCAGGAGTCTGCTATAGTTTTTCTTTGCCATACACTGAACACCAAGTCTTAAAACCTACCAGTGAAGATGTAAGCTAAAACCTCAGAATGTGTGCCCACACATCTTCCCAGGTACCACAGATCTTCCTTTGCTTTGTCTAGCTTTAATCTGCTCTCTCTGACTTCATATGTTTAAGTGACTTCCTCTGCATCCTCTACACATTCCCTCCAATCAGCATCATGTGCTTTTTAGATATTGTATAAGCATCCGCTTGAATGGATTACAACCCTCAAGGCCTTCATTTTCAGATTAAGACAAGGAGGCCTAAGAGTAATTAAGGGACTTCCCCAGGTTATAAAGTGATTACAAAGCAAGAAATCCTGGCTGGGTGAGTCAGCTTGGACCCTTTGCCTGAGACCTCTACTGCCTCTAAATGGCTGTCCCCATTTAGCCAGAGAGAGCAACTCAAAAGAGAAAAGAGTCCCTCAAAAGCTAGCAGCAACAAATTAGTACCTATTTTACTGCATTGCATAGATGTGTGTGTGTGTATATGTGTTCATGGTGCTGTGTGTATGTTATACGTGTACCTATGTGTGCAAGTGCACATGCTCAGAGAACTAGGAGACATTTTGCTTTACCAACCTCCATCTCATTTCTCTTGAGACAGTATCTCTCACTGAACCCATAGCTTATTGTATTTCTAGCTGAGCTGGCTGGACCAGTGCTCTCCCTGTCACTAACTCCTACACTGCTGGGGTTTTAGGCCTCCAGCTTTATTATGTGGATGCTGGGGAGCTAAACTTAGATCTTCATGTTTTATAGCAAGTCTTCTGACCGACTGGGCCATGTCTCCAAACTCAACATACATTATTTTTTTTTATTGATAGTAATCAGACTGCTCCTTCTTCCTTCATTTGAAATATTGGTAACACTTGCATCCTTTTGAAAATTTAATCCTAGCTACGTATAATGAACTATTGTTTTTACAGTTGCTTGACAGACATATATTCCGAGGTCTCCTTTACATGCTTTCCACCCTCCAGTCAGCTGTTTCTCATGTTCAGAGTACCTGCTGATACATCTCAATTTCTTCATCATATACCCCGGGCACTGGTGCTAATATCTATGTGAAAAGTAATTAAACCATGTATTTAATTATTCTTTCACACTCATAAATAATTAAAACTCATGCATTCTCCCAGAAGCTACAAAAGACCCAGAAATAGTAGATGATGTGAGTGGGGGAGGGAAATGAATCAGAAAACCTATTTGCAAGAAATGTTGAATTCAATAAAGAAATCAAAATAATGAAGAAAAATGAAACTGACAAGGAGGAATAGGCTAAGAAAAGGGTAAAACTGAAGCATGAGATTCCAGAAACATTAATAAAAACTTAGAGAACAGTTAAGATGGAAAAAATTGCAAACAGACTTAGGAACGAGAGAGGAAGAGAGAAATATATGCATTGGAGGCTGAAGGTGGCCCAACATTGGTTGCTGTTCTATTTTCTCACTGAATGGTTAGGGAAACTGAGGCACAGGAAGCATAAGTAGGTGAAGGTCTCAGAATTAAGTAGAAACAACATATAGGTATGGTGCTTTACATTTGTAATTCCAGAACTTGGGAGACAGAAGCAACTGAGATTCAGAGTTTGATGCCGTGCTTGAATCCAAGGTCATCCTGAGCTATATGACATCCCATTTCTCCTGATTTTCCCACCCCCCCCCAAAATGGAATAAATTAGAAAAATAGCCAAAATCTCCACCTATGTGTTGGGACTAAATTGCATCCACTGTATTAAGGATGACCTCTTTTCAGAGTTAGAATTACAAGATATGTCTATAAGGATTTCAATATAAAGTTTTCCTAGATATCTGTGTAACCTATTAATGTTAACACTTATCAAAAATCAGCATTGACCAGACACCCACTGTGACTGACTTGAAAGCGTTAATGTGGTCACTGGAACCCACCTATACCACGGCACAGAGGAGAGTGAATAGGGTCCTATGGAGAGAAATCATATGCCCTTGGATGACCTCACTAAATTCTGAGTCCTAAGGAATGCAATCAACTTGCCACAGACCCTAAAACTAATGTGTGACAGCTGCAGCAGGCAAGAGCAGACCACCTGGGAACTTTTAAGTATGCCAGGTCTAAAGGTAGGCCATGGAGGGATGTGGCCACTGACAAAATGACGCATGAAGATGGCTGTGTATGCCACATAAAGTATGTCATATGGAAGAGTAGGTCACAGGAAATAGGGAGAAGCAAGGTGAGGGAAGGACACAGAAACAAGAACCAGAAATGAGATGAGCGGGTGGGAAGTAGGTGACTGAATAAAAAGAGGAAGGAGGGCAGAGAAAAGGGACTGTGATGTAACATAAAGAAAGACTCAAAGAGAGGCCACATCTGACAGGCCAAGAGCTTGGGTCTATGAGATGCTAACAGGCATCTGGGGCAGTTTGCAGAAAGTGGTGCTGATCCCTTCTCTGTAAAGCGGAAGTTAAAGCAGCCTGGGTTACAATCCTGTGTCTCTCATTCCCACTTCCTGAAGGAGCCCCAAGAGACTCAGTAGCCTCAGTGGAGTTACCACTGCCTCAAGCTTCCCAGTGGGCTCTGAAGTTTTTCCATACTTGGTCAAAAGTGACTAGCCTATCCCTGCAAAGCAGCCCAGCAAACAGAGTGTAACTTGTGGTCCGGCAATCTGCAGCCCTCGAGAAAATATCTTTCGTTTTACATACACAGCTCCCTAATGAGCCCATAAGGTACCTGACATCTCACTATTGTTTAGTCTTTCAATGAATCAGACTAGAAATATCCATGGAGAGGGTCACACAATCACTGTATTTATTTATTTGGATCCTGGCATGGCATTAGTTAATAGACCCAAGCTTAGTGTAAGATGAAGACCCATAAGGTAAAAATGTCAGGGCTATCTGGAAGACAGAACTGGGGCTGAAATGCACAGTGCTTTATGGGAAAGCCCTATCAGTAGACTGGGAAGGAAGGCAGGACTGAGGAAGGTGCAGCCAAGAGACAGAAAAAGCAGTGGATAAAGGGGCGGTGGGAAACAAAGGGGAAATAAAATCTAGTTTTAAAAGCAGATTAAGAACCCACTCCATTTCAGTTGCATCTCTCCCAGGGCAAAGCATCCAGACATCTGACTGGCAGAGCTGACCATGGCTGCTGCTTGGCCATCATCAGTTCAGGAACAAATAAAAGGGTCCTGTTAACAGCTCAATGATACTTCCTCAAAGTCAAGGAAGTAGCTGTAGATAATGGCGACCCCTAGAATCTCTAAGCCCCCACAGTAGTGCCTGGGCAGGTCTCTTGCTTGGGTCAAGGAGAACACAGAGAGGGGTACATCAACAGGAAAGAAAGGGTCTTTCCAGTAGCACACCCAGAGAGTTCCACTGTATGGGAAAGCCTGTCTGCTTCCCAGGCTCATCATCCAGGTTGATGCGGCCCTCCTCAGGAGGAAGTGACATCATCATAGAACCTGCCCTGTGTCATCAGTCTTTTCCTCCCTTTGATCAGCGAAAGCTCCTGTTGCTCCCTGCAAACCGCAGACTCTAAAGAGAGAACCCAGTGACTTTTGCTGATAGCATACAGCTGTTGATATAATTTCAGAGAGAGCCATGAGCAGGGGTTAGGGCCAGCAGAGCAGTCTAGCCTTTCTACTCCATCTGACATACTCAGATCAGCCTTCTCTGGGAAAACAGGCCAGCAGAATGAGAAACAGGACCCTGACCACCATTCTCTCCACTGTACAGAGCAGCCTGTTGTGAGCCCTGCTGCTCAGCCTGTGTCCATCCACAGCTCTGTGTGGCAATGACAGGACCTGCTGCTGGGCATCTGCTGATGGTCTGAATGGTTAGTTCCCGCGTGCCTTTCTTGCCTGGCCCTGAGAATTACTGCACTCGAGCTTCCTGCCTGAATCCCTCAACCCTGAGCTCTGATTGAGGATTCAGACCTCTCCACTCTTAGTCCCAGGCCTGCAGCCAGAGCCATCCCTCCAGAGCCGTGAATCTTCTGATATCTCCATTCAAAGGGGCGCTAGTGGGTAGACTCTGGCAGAGGCTCCAGGCAAGCAGCCAGCCTGGGACCAGGGGGAAGAGAATTATTCATAGGATCACAGATGTTTGAGATGAAAAGAACACACAGAAACACATCTCACTCATCCATCCCACCTTGCAATGTAGGCTCCTGTCCAAAACCATATGGCCTGTTACTGTCTGTAAAGGATCTATCACTATGAACAGATAGTTACTGAGTGAGCCTTGTGTCTTTTCCCTTGTCCCAGTCAGGGGGAGGAGACAGGCCTCTTTCCTTTGAAAAGGGCTCTCACGCTGTGTGACAAATTTGCCTTTCACAGGTATTGCCCAAGCACATCCAGATAGCTGGTCCACCCCCTTGACACAGATTTTTTTTTTTTTCACACCTGAATTCCATTCTTATCCATAAACAGACCTCTGAACATCGGAGAAATGAGCAAACAGAGTGTGTCCTGAAAACCCAGCGAAGAGGCAAGTGCTGATGGAGGAGGCCAGAGAGTGCCTCTGGGGAACACCTCTAGCAAGTGGTAGGGATGTCTAGGACAACATAACAGTGGCTACAGATGGTTTTCTAGGGCTACTCAAGAGTAGGAAGTGTGCAGCCTGAAAGACAAGCTCTAACGTCATTTTGAATGGTGATATAAGGACACTTCTATCTTTCTCTCTTCAAGATGCAATCTTAGATCTTCAGCTGATTCTATTTGAGACAGTTTTCTCCTAACATGTACCATGGTAGGAAAAAAAAAAATGCCACAACTCCAAAACTAATCCAAAAGTCAAACCTTCAGGAGGTCTGCTTGGAAGCATCAGAACCTGGAGGTTTTTGGAGGGCCTGAAGCCCACGCTTGCAGGTCAGGAACTTGGAGGAAACGAGAACTCCCATGCAGGTCCCCACTGGAGACTGGAAATGTCTGTTCTGTTTCCTCTCCCCTCCAAGTACGTTCTGCTTTTCTGCTTCTCACCTCTGCCTCAACCCTGATCTTCCCTTTGAATTCTCTCTCTCTCTCTCCCTCCCTCCCTCCCTCCCACTCTCTCTCTCTCCGTGTCTCTGTCTCTCCCCCCCCCTTTTGATAATTAAATCCAAGCCCAAACTGACTGAATAAGAGTGGAATCACCTTTACCCAGGTGCCAACTGGGCACTGTTTGTTCAGTTGGAGTACCTTCCTCCCAGCTAAGTGCTAGCTGTCCCCAAAAGGCTGAGGCACTGAAAGCGCTCCAGAGGAAGGAAAATATATTAGCAAGAATGCAAGCTTTGGCTACTCAGTCACTGACTCCAATTTCCATTCTGCCACCGTGAGAATAAAACTAGAGACCACTTCTCTTTCTATCCTGTCTCAACATCTGTGAGTGAAGGCAAATAATACTTCTTCTTCAAGCCTAGCTGTCTTTTGAAGGTGAAACTGACTAAAAGCAGGCAAAGTACCAACTACACAAGTGCAGCTTCTGCCATGTAAAAGTTACCTGCCTTTTGAACATGGAATGGAATAAAACAGACCTGTTCTGAAAATCCAGATCTAACCCACTGCAGGATTTAAAACACACCAAAGAGCTCTTTCTCTACAGGCCACACTCCCCCTGACACCGGAAGCGAGAGACAGCACGTAAAGCTGCCTTTCTTCCAGTGAAGCTGCCTTCCTTCTGGTGGCTGAGTAGAACATGCCACACTGTGTTATAACATTCTGTGATTGGTAGGAGCTTGGTTGTTGAGTTTTCTTTATATGGTGGCCGCTTAACAAGGAAGAGGGCCGGGGGAGGAGCCTGGAGATGAGTAGAGGAATAGAAAGTAAGAAGGTGGAGATCAGCCACCAGAAGGCAGGGTTCCTGGATCTTAGGGACCTTTGGGAAAATTTAATGAAAACAGCAATTAATGTACCCCAAACCTTTAAAGTTAGAAGTCTTGGGTACAAAGCCAAAGATTCTCCCCTAAGATAATAATAATAAAATAAAACCTTCTTGCTGATGGAGAGGTTCAAAAACTCTCAATAAAATGACTCCTGATGACATTCTGCTACACAGAGAAGCTTTCTCCTGCAGCAGATGGAAACTAACCTAAAGACCCACAGCCAGACTATATGCCGAAGTGAGAGACCTTGCAACACAACACTCAGCCCTAAAAGTGGTTGTTTCCATCAGATCCCTCTGTTCAAGGCTTAGGAAACTCTGCTGATGAGGAAGCAGAAGGAGTGTTAAGAGCCAGAGGATATAGAGGACATAAACCCAAGTCCTTCAAAAAGCTACACACTGGATCACATAGACTTCTTAGAGACTGAGGCAGCATACATAGGGCCTGAATGGTTCTGCACCAGATAGGGTCCTGGAGCTGGGACACATGCCCCTATTCCTAACCTAGAAGCTAGCCCCACTAGTAGCCATTTGCAAATGAAAAAAATCGTTTTCTTTAAAGGAGTCTCTCTGGGGAAATTAACCACTCTTTAGGGAAGGACCCATGCCCAGCAGTAGATGCCAACACAAAATGAGCTCAATGGCTCTTTGGAGGTTCTGTGTCTTTTAATGTTAAGGCAGGGTGCTTATGTGTTTGGTTGGTTTCCTACTTTATAGATTCTTTATGTAAATATTATGGTTTCTGGTTTTGTGTTTTTATGGGATTCTTCTGTTCTTGAACATGTGTATCTCTGCATCAATATGTGTTTCTTGTGTTTTTCTTTGGTCTCTTGTTTTGTTATATTTTGATTTATTTGTTTTTTATTTATTTTATTTTATTACTACTCCCTAGATACTTGTTTGTTTTCTTAAAAGAAACAGGATGTAGATTCAGGTGAAAGGGGCAATGGAGAGGAACTAGGAAGAATGGGGGGTGGGAACAATAATCAAACATATCATATGAATAAAAAACCTACCTTCAATAAGAGAGAAAATAATAAAACAATTTTAGAGCAATTAAAGAAAAAGAATTTCTACCATGCCCTAAAACAAATTATATAAACTGTGTGAAACTCCTTTCTTCCTTTCTTTCTATATTTTTAACTCCCCAAATTCCCTAAACCAATTAAGTCATTTTAGTTTTTGAGAGGTTTTAATCTTTACTTAGTGAACACCCAGGAATGATAAAAGAATACACAGTGAGAGGGGGGTGACGTGAGCTGGAGAGGGTGTGAAACCGGCAGATCTATGAAAGCAGAAGTGGAGAGATACAGATGGAAGGCAGCGGAAACAGGAGTAGGCAGTCAGGATAGGAGGGAGGGTGGGTGGGTGGCAGCAACATGCAGTGACAGTGAGCCTGGCTTCCCATGAAGTCTGTTGTCCTGGCAACAGGATACTGAAAGGTTAAAGGCTGCTGCTCCCTACAACTCTAGAGAACATGTTGCCAAGACAACAGAATGCATCCAAGACACATGGTGACAGGCCATGAGGACTTGGGGGTATGCCAGAAACCTTTCCTCCAAGGCAGGCTATCTGGGCTGGCTAAGCCATTGCTCTGTCTCTCTCACTTGATGTAATCAACATTTATTTAAAAAAAAAAAAAAAAAAAAAAAAAAAAAAAAAAAAGCTCACCCTGGATGCACCATTCCTTCTGAGTCTTCTCTGATGCTCATCATTTCATTTAGAATGAAAATGACACTGGGTTGCACCTATGTAGACACTAATTTGGAAGCTGCCAAAGGACACCTTAAACATGGAAACTCCAGGAATTATTTAGTGAGAATGAAGTCTAAGAGCAAGTTTTTTTTCCTCCACTTTTTGTTTTATAATTATTTTCTTTGGGTGATGATGAATGCTTGAAACAAAATATTAAAGCATTCAAGAAGAGCCTCAAAAAAAAAAAAAAGAGTATGCTTCTAGATGACTATGCACTTTTACTGATGTCTTCAAGTTTATGAATACATTTTGTGGACAAAGCAAAAGCTATGTATCCTGTAGAAATATCAAAAGGAGAGGGTAGCTGATTTGAAGAATTTTACTTCAGTTCTGTTAGAAAGAATAGCAACCAAGTAATGACTGAAGAGCATTTACTTCAGAGGAAGTTAAAATTCTAGAAAGGGAGACCCAAAGAGGGACGACTGAGAGGTCAGGTTAGTGTGTGGGGGTAAAAGGAAGCTGGGGACAAGACAGGGAAGTACTGAACCCCATCACAGAGGTAAGAAAGCATAAGCAAGTCACACAGAGCAAGAGTGGCCAGAGCCCAAACTCAAACTGGCTGTAACCCACTGGACTATACTAACTCTATCTGCCAGGACAGCACCTCAGCTTACATCATTCTCTTCCCACGCCTAGGAAGAATACAGAAATATCCAACTACGCACTAGGGTTCTCCGGCCCTATAAGAGCTAGCCCCAGAGGACCTCATCAATCTAAGTCACACTGACCTTCTGCGACTCATCAAAACCCAATAAAAGCAAAAATAAAAGAGCACGTTCCCACTTCAAGGCTCTCACACCTGCTCTTCTCTCTGACAAAATACCACCCCTAATATCTTCACACATAATCCAAGTCCTCTGGGATCTTCTATGACAAGTCTAACTAAAATAGCCCATGATATTCCTTGCAGTGAGTTCATTAAAACATCTACCACTGCTTTATTCAGAATTCTCTCACCACGAAAAAATATCTAAGAAAAATAATTAAATGGAAGAAGTTTTCTTCTTGTTCATGGCTGCAGAAACTGTACCCAAGTGGACCGGCTTAGTTGCAGCTTGCTTGCTCTGAGGCAAAACAGCATGAAGGAGAGAGAGAATATGTGAGAGGGGAGTTGTTGACCTCGTGTCAGCTAGGACACTGGGGACAAGATGTGCCCTAGAAAGGCAGGATGCAAATAGCCACATCTTCCATCCAGACCCCAACTTCCACAGGTTCTCCCCTTCTCAATAGTCAATTGAGTCTATCAACCTACGAATGCACAGATTACCTCACAACCCTCAGGATCTAGTCATCTACAAAACACCCTATCAGCTAGCCACCATACCCTTAGTAAATGAGGCTTCCCAAGAGACAGCCATATCCAAATCACTGTTGTCAATCAACCCTGTACAAGAAGTCTTTCTGTCTTTTAGACTTTCAGTTATAGAGACTATAAAATTCTTTTTTCTTTTCCATGGAGAATAAATGAAGAGAAAGGATGTTTGTGCTATGTGAAGTTTCTAAATCCTGCCTAATATCTTAGGAAATGTTACTGCCTGGATGAAGTAAAGTCAGGTGATTGCTAGGCAATTAAGTGTGTCATAGGAACTGCCTATGTTCATCTTTCAAGATTAAAAAAAAAAAATCCGTCTCCTCATTTGAATGTACTAATAAAACAAGACTGACTTAACTCAAGTGCTTATTGGATGAAAGATTTCCTCGGCTGCCTGTCACAGAACCCCTAACCAGAGTCACCCCATTTGGCCATGTGTGTTAGAAATCAAGTGGAAATTCATAACTAACTCTAATCTAAGTGCCAAACTGATGACTGACTGGTACCTGGCTGGATGTAAAGAAGGGAGGATGACAGAGCCAGCAGCCCAGAGAGAGATAAGGAACAAATGGCTTTGCCAGTAACTGGAGAATTAATCCTATTATCCATTTTCATTTGGATTTAAAACACTTTGCTCTTAATTGCAACTCACATCTGCTGCCCTAAAATAATGAATTCCCACATACATCTACTAAATGGGTATTAAGGGCTTACAATATGCTAAATGTAAGCTAGGTTCTGGGAATTCATGGAGGAAAAAGACATAGTCCCCGCCCTTGCAAAGCTTGTAGGCTTCTGGCAGGTTGGAAAGAGAATGAAAGAAGATAACAATTAGAAATAGATAGATAGAGTCACAACAGTGGCCATAAAAAGCACACAATGGAAGGGAATAAAGGAAAAGATGTTTTGAAGTTTGGTCTTGATGGTAGAGAAGATATGACGTTGATCCTGACTGGACTGAGAATCACATGGGAAATTTGTAGATGAAGTCTCTGCCATCGCTGAGATCATTTCAAGGGACAAATCATGAGAACCTTGAGCTAAAAACTGGATTACTCCACCCATGGATTCAAGCTGTAAGTACAGGAGGGGATAGAACAGGCAGATAGGACTTGGTCACAGGAGGTGGCTCCCTGATAGGATGTCCTTGATGGATGAGTTTTTGTCCTGGGCACTTTTTGTTACGGCTCCCTTATGCTTTTTACCTGCCATAGTGTGAGTAAACTGTCACCTCCCAAAGTGAGCAAAGACAAGACCTGCCTACTCTTAAATTGGAGTTTTCAGGTATTTTGGTCACAGAAGGATAACTTATTCAGAAGAAAAGCACCCAGGACATGGGTGAAAGAGACAACTGCCAGGGAATTGTCCCATCTGGGCCTGGAAAGTACAAAGATATCAGCAACTTCCCTTGAACACACACACACAAATGAAAAACAGAAAAGTTATTTATTATTATTATTATTAAACAGAGTGAAAGAAGAGAAGCTATGCCTAAAAGACAAACCTGCCTTGCACATTTCTACCAAGAATATTTGAGAGAACAGCTAAGGAGATAATAGACACTGCACCTTGCTAGCATCCACCCTGGCCTAGAGAAGCCCAGGAGGTGAGAATACTGCCTTCAGATAAAACATTCAAAGTGCACAGCCAATAGCCACAGACTTAGGTGAGTTCTAGTCATACTGTTAAGGGCTTATTCTTTGGCTATCTTCCAAATCACTATTTGCCAGGTATTTCCTAGTCCCTGAGTACATGCTGTATGTGCATATTTGTCTCGGTGTATATGTGAATGCATATGTGCCAGGCTGGAGTTAGACAGTAAGTGCCCTTCCCTATCATTCCTCACATTATTTTTTTTTTTTTTTGAGCCAGGGTCTCTCACTCAACCTGAAGCTTATTCAGTCAGGCTGTCTGTCCAGTGAGCTTTAGGAATTTGCCCATCTTGTCCTCCCCAGTGTTAGAGTCACAGATATACTCTTCCATCTCCTGGTTTTATGGGTGCTAAGAATCCAAATTCAGATGTTTATGTTTGGAAGACAAGTACCTGACCAACAGAGGCATGGCCCTGAACTCTTTACTTTGAAGATCCTATTCAATGCCATATGGATCAGAATCTCCTTTAATTTGTATTTCACAGATTAGAAAACTAAGGCTCAGAGAAATATATATTTTAAAAAAATCCCAATACCACTTAGCAAACAGGAGAGTAAAGCCAGGAAATAGCCTAGACAGTCCTTTCTGGTGTCTTCTTTCTTAACTATGGATGCATATTAGTGTGCTAGGGATGTCTCAACCAACCATCACATACTTGGTGACTTAAAAAAATAAAATGAATTAGAAACGAATTCTTCTAAAGAACAAAACCCTGAAATCAAGATGTCATGGAAACCATCTCTTTTGAAGGCTCAGGAGGTTCCTTCCCTGCTTTTTCCAGCTTCGAGTGACTTTCTTGCCTGTTCTCTTACACAAGCATCTCTGTGTCTATATTTTCTCTTCTGTCTCTTAGAAGGATATTTGTTACTTAGTCCTGAGTCTATCCAAATAATCCAAGATGATGCCATCGTGAGATCCTTTATTACATTTGGGAAGACTCTTTTCTAAATTAGGTCATGGCAATGGTGAGTTAGGTCAACTTGAGTCATCCAAGGGATTGGTGAGGCATTGTGTTTGTGGAGATGTTTTTATAGAGGATTAATTGAGGAGAGGAGATATGACCTTAGTGTAGGTGGTGACATGGAGGAAAAGAAAAGCATCAGAGTTCCAGTATCCATTATCAGCTTCTTGGTTCACCATGATGTGAGCCTCTGTGCTCTGTCATGCCTTCCTCTACCTGATGAACTGACATCTTTAAAAGTGTGAGCCAAAACAAATCGTACCCTGCTCCAGCTTTTTGCACCAGATACATTGTCATATTAATGAGAGAAGTAATGAACACAGTCACCTTTATAGGTTCTAGCAGTTAAGACATTGATATATCTTTTGGAGATTCACTATTCAACCCAGTAAGTGTGTATATAGAATGCACAGTTCAATGACTGTCAGTTTTTAAAGGTTGTTGTTGTTATGTGTCACACTATGCCAAGTGGTAGAAATAATTGCTAAGTCCCACAGTAAGCCATGTACAGCACAAAATAATGATGCAGGTGAACAAGTTATGAAGAAGCATTATTGGACACCTATCAACACATGGAAGAAAAATGACAAATTCCAAAGGTGGCAGTCAGAACAGGATTTGCTGAAGGAGGGAGGTGATTCTTCTTGAACAGTAAAGAGGTGATTCTTGGGGTCAAGGATGAGGATGTGCTAAGGAGTAGTGGAAGCATAGACAAAGGCACAGAGATATAGACCAGCCAAGACTATTCAAGGAGCTGTAAATAATTTAATGTGACTTGACGTTGCTGTTAGAGCAGGAAGACTGAGAGAAATAATGATGAGGCATCCTGAGCTCTGATCAAAGTGGATGTCATATTACAAGCTGTGGGAAGCCAGGATAGAGATTTAGGTAAAACTGTGACCATCAGACTTGAATCTCTGAAGACTCTCAGGTAAGCGTTCCTATGTAGTAAAAGCAAGAGAAAGCCAGTGCCAATGGAGATACCTAAGAAGGTGGAGATAGCATACCTTGTGCAGTATGAAGTTTCTGGCCCAGACTAATCTCAGATCTGGACCAGCAGTCTCAAATAATTACACGAAGTCTTATATTAATTACATGTTATTTGCCTGTGGCTCAGCTTGATTGTTAGCTAGCTCTTGAATCTTAACTCATAGGAGGTTCCATCGTGTAATGGTTAGCACTCTGGACTCTGAATCTTAACTCATTTCTCTTAATCTGTGTCTTGCTTTATGGCTCATGGCTTACTTGAGTTTCTTTAAATCTTTTTCTCTTGGGGCAGCTTACAGCATCTCTCTCTGACTCCACCCTTCTTCTCCTTTATATATGCTGTCTGCCTATAAAGTGGCTTGTCATAAAACAAAAATTTATTATCCAATGGTATTTCACAGCATACAGAAAGATATCTCACATCATTTCCCCTTTCCTGTCTAATCAAAAAGGAAGGTTTCAGTCTCAACATAGCAGTAAAATTACATATAACAAAACGGCCTTAAACTCACAGAAATACAGAAAGATCTCTGTCTTCTGAGTGATGGGATTAGAGGTGTGAGTCACCACGTTGTCAACCCAAATCCAACGACTTACTACACATTTTCACTTCTCTGGCCTTCCCATATCAAAGTGCCAATCACTGCCATCCCACTGTCTCCAACCTTTAATGCTTCTAGTTGCTCTTTTCATCATACTTTTAGTGACTTGCATTTTAAAGGTTAACAGTGCCTCAGAAGGTCAAGAATAACTTGACTTTCGCAGTTTAGAAAAAGTGAAGAAGTGGAAACTCCAATTTGAGACCCACCTTTTAAGGGCAGAATAAAAGGAGAATGAGGATGGAAAAGTTTTCATGTTTTGCTTATATTTGTCAATATGTATGTGGTTTGAGTATGTTTGTGCATCACAGAGATAGTTTTCTATGCGTATACAACTAATATTTTGATTAATATTTTAAGCATGGATGCTAATATATACTGTAGGGTACTTTATATGCTTGGTGTTTGGATTTTAAATGCCTATGATGGATTACAAACAAACACACCTAACAGTCATTGTGACATCCAATCAAGTCCCTCTATAGTTCTAACCATTTCCTAAGAAGTCTTAAAAATAAAAATGTAAAGAAGAAAGAATAAGCTGATTACTGAGGAGATCAAGAACAACAGCTGAAGTGAGCTGAAGAACAACCTCACTCTAGAGCATGGTGTCCTAAGCCACAGTCAGGGCCCCGTCATCAAAAGAGTTCTGAATATGTAATAACTGAAAATCGATTCAAAATCAAACGTCTAACAAATCAAGGTGTTTCCAGCATGTTCATTTGTGCTGAATTGTGGGACGTCACACAATTAGCCTCAATTCTAAACATACAATAAGCATATATCCCACTGTGTATGCCTTCATGCCATGAACCACCAAGAGACTCTGTCTAAAACACCCAGATCAGATTTGAGACTGCTGTGTGTTATAAATCATAATGTTTTTACTGTACATCAAAAGTTCTCTGCTTTTACTGAAACATAATAATTTAATCATTTCAAACAAAAACTTAATGCTTTTTGACCATCATTCTTCAGTATGCAAGTATCAAATTAGAATAACCTGAAATTGTGTCATCTAAAAATTCTTGATTTTTTTAAATTACCATTTGAGTTACTGACTTGGGTATTATTTTTTTTAAAAAAAAAATCATCAAATGAGTTTGGATTTGGGATTAGAGCAGAATTTCAAAATTTCTGAAATGGCCTCCTATATACTTCTGCCATTTTTATTATGTATTTATGTAAAGGGACATTATCAGTATTAGCAAGTATTAATTCAAATTATCAATCAAATCTGAAGAACACTGGAGATGCTCTCTGTCCTGCAATATTAAATACTCAGCCGAGATTTAATTCTTTATGTAAAATGAAATGAGCACAACTATCTCATTAACATTCAAATTCACTTTCATCTGGAAAATCATACACATAACCAAGTAATTGTTTTAAAATAAATTTCTTCATGATTTACTATTGTTAATGTTTGATTCACATACTTACTTTATATTCCTTTATACTTAGGGTCACATAAAAATTTCTCAAGGAAAAAGGAGTCACGAGTGGAAAAGGAGGACATTTGAAGAGAGTGGAGTGAGGACACAGCAGCATTTAAGATGAGGCAGGCGAAATCAGGGATGTTCGGGCTTTGGAATCAAAGGAACATTTGCTGAATTCCTAATTGTCATTTTCTTTAAGAGACACCTTCAAGGCCATCCCCACCTCTATGTCCCCTTGCCACCCTAACACAGACTGGACACTCCAAAGGATGGCCATGTTACTGACATCATTTGGAATTGTATGATGAGAATAATGATGATTCCTAATCCTATACTCCCTTAACATTTTCCCTTCCTCAAATAAGGATATGATGTCTATGGTGAGAACAACCATATTCCAATCACTACAAAAACACCTAAGGACATTACAGGGCAGTCCTGGCATCATTTGGCCATTGACCCACCTCTAGAGTGGATCACCTCCAGACTTCTTGCTGAGATACCATTTGTCTAAGCCATTATGAGCAGATCACTACTTAGAGATCCTGGGAAGCATTACTAAGCCTCTTTGACCTATAGCTTCCTCATCTGCAAGATAGACACACTACCTCATAAGTTAAACAAAAACATAGGATGAGATAATATGTATGAGGTAACTAGCTAGAATCAGGTGACTGGCCCAGAGATTGACAAAAAAATAAATGGTTATCAATGTCAGTCTTTTCCATTATAACTGCAAAACAACTTATGATAATTAAGAAACCAAGTCTCAGATGAAGAAAACAAATGCCCAAAGGGATTTGTTTCAGTTAATGATGATGCCGTATTCTTTAAGATACAAGAATGGTCTGCTGTATCGAAATACATCATAGCACATATGAAAGGCCTGACTTTTACCTAGCGTGTCTTGCTTCCAAAGGCTCAATCTCAACCAAGTAGTTTTGTCTCCCCTTGGAGAACTTGATACCCACAAGTTCAAAGGGCAGGACCAAGGTCACAAGGTTAGAAATGAGCACAACCAACATCTACTGGCTTCAAAGCCAGCACCCTTTCCTGAAAGGCAGCTGAGGAATGATATTCATGCATAACTTTCTAACATTCTGGCCATCTTTTCTGTGAAAAGCATGCTTAATTCTTTGATTTTTAAAAGCACAAAAATGTCCCCTGGCCATCAAGTGGGCACTTTTTTGCAAAGGTTCATTTTCAAAGAGATGATGTGCAGGCCAGCCAGAAAGACATGCCACAGAAGATAGAAAGATCTAGAATCTTCATAGAGCTACATATATCTTCAAGTACTTTAGAGAGAACTTCTTGCCCATCTTTCAGCAAAGTATGATTCAAGAAAGGAGAGACATCTGGAGGGAAGCTAAACTCCAGATAGGCAGCTCTGTTCTGACTTCTTCTTTCATAAGGGTTTGAACTTAGAGGAAGCATCTATTAGTTCAGAATCCAGCTGGACAGTTCTACCAGCTATGGGACTTTGGCATAAATACATTTATTTTTTCTATCAACATAAAATAAATGTTAGGGCTTACCTCATAGAATTGCATAAAAATTTAAATACTCACTAATATGTACTAGGCATATGCATTAGCCCTACATCTGACATGCTATGATACTGGTTTGCTTCTAGAATACTGTGTCCTAAGCAACCAAAAGAAGGCAAAAACCAAGAGACACAAAAAAATTTCAGAGAAGACACTAGGCATAATATGTAGTTATCCTGGTTAAAGGTGGTGTTAATGATAAATAAATCCATATGAGAAAATGGGGTGGGGGAGACAGGTGATGACTGTGGGCTTATCTGCTCTCTCCAAAGAAACTGCTGAAGAGAAGTGTGGAGAAAGAGGAAGGAAGAGAGTAGAAGCTGTGGCCATCATCCTGTCACTATGCTCCAAAATGGCTTTCTGTGCTCGTGCATACAGACACTTGTGTGTGTGCGCACACACACACACACACACACACAGGCACACAGGCACACAGTGTGACAATAAAAATTAAAACCTGATCAACCACTCCCTTTAGAAAAGAAATCAGATCAAGATGAAGTTTCCCATATATATCATAACCTGCTCATTCGTTTCCCTTTCTTACTGTATGGGTGATCCCATGTTGCTCATACACACACATCCATACACTCTGACAATCTCCACGCTAGTGCGAATGCCTCTACCCCGAGGCGCAGCAATAATTAGGCAGCTGGTGAATGTGAAGGGTCCCTTTGGAAAATTAACCTACTGGGAGGGTTCTTGCCAGACAACTGCAGTTTCATTGGCTTGTGGTTTTGTGATGCACTGGTATAAACAAAATAAATAGAAGAATAAATAAAAGAGTGAGAAAAAATTTAAAAAAAGAAAAGAAAAGAAATCGGAGCCACAGAGAGCACTGTGAGCATGTGTAGCCTTCAGCGAGGAGAAGGGCACAGGTGTAAGTTTGGGGTCAGGCTTTCATTCTGATCAACCCATCTGTTCGCACTCAGACCTTCCTTCTCTGCTCCACCCAGCTGCACTGGGATCTCACTTCATCTTGACCGACCCTGGGGCAATCTCTATCCTGGGGCCTTTTGTCCCTCCCTCCTCTTGCCCAAGCTATTTCCATTGTCACCGATGCCCGAGGCGGAACAATTTTCAGGGACTCCAGCATTCTTATCAAGTGTCTGTTTTCTCCGTACTATTCCAACATTTTTCCCATATTTTCTTTCTATCTTCAAAATGATGTAAATTGGGTAGAAGGAAACCAATTTATATCTTACAAACTGTCTACTGAGCCTCATATCACTTAAGTGATCTGATTGCCTAAATTTCCAAAACTCATCAGAATGGAGATTGAAATGTGTGACTTATAATTCTTAATTCAGTGTCTTATGAAGCAAAATTGTACACAAAAAGCATGAGTTTCCAAACATGTGTTTTTGGGAATTGAATCCCAGTTCATTGGCTAACTGTAAGCCGTGCCGTTCTGGACTGGTTACTTAACATCTCTGAGCTAAAATGTTAAAAAACCAAACCATGGAAAAAGTTCCTGGGAAAAAAGGAAAATGCTTCTAGCCTGATTTCAGATCATCATCCTAAATCCAGGATCTCAGGGAGAATAAAAGCAATTATAACAACACAAAATAAAATGCGTTATTATTCTCAGGTGGGGGACTGCCAAGAAGCACCTCATACATTTTTAAACATTCCTGGTTACTGATCTCAATAGGTTTCTACTACAAATTCTTCAGTAGCTAGATAGAGTTTTTTTCTGTCATGAGAGTACCTTTTTTGGCCACAGCAGGCTTCCATACTCTAATGAATCTCAGCCTCCTGGGTGAGGCAAGAGGCTCCAGTGCCCTTCTTCAGAGCCCTCTCCCAGTCTTCTCTCCTGAGTTTTCTTGTTCAGTGTTATCTGGGCATTTACCATGTAGAAGCTACATATCTCACTTAATCGTTAAGCACTCACTAAAGGATGCCGTTCTCACCACAGCACAGGAAACTGAGGTCAACCATAATGAGCCATGAGTAAACCAGAATCCCACATCCAGGAAGTTGTGGTTGATGTTGCTCAGACTCCAGCTCCTGAGTCTCACTAGCCTCTCCATGGCCTCCTGTGCATCTTCCCACATATTCTAATGTGCATGACCTCACTGAAAGCAGACCACTGATTCCTTTTTACGGATCAGTTAGCATATGCAAACCTGCTTGACCAGATGCTGAGGCAGATCTGTGTCTGCTTCATCAAAGTCCCTATAACAGTGGAGTCTTTCAGGCACCAAAAGCTCCAAAATATAGGGAGTGAGCAATTAAATTTTATTCAGTGAAAAGGAAGAAAAACCAGCAGGGCAATTCCCTGCCTCCTAGAAGGACAAATAAAGCAGGTGGCTCCACACTTCTGTTTGTTACTAAAAGTTTTAGCCACTGACACCACATAACTCAAAGTTACCTTTTGAAATTCCTTCTCCTTTTGCCCAACCACCTGTCACAGCTGTCAAATCATGTCTCCATTGTAAATGTACAGATGCAACCATAGCAATGGAATGAATACTTCAATTTAAAAGAAAATCTAACCTATGAAGCCAAAACTTATCTCCCTATGACCTGGAGGACCCTTTCTTTGATATTATGCAAATCTCTAACCCTATCTCCTGTATGGCCAAGCATCCAGCTCTCTGGTTACCAGGACCTTCTTTCTCCTTCTTCTTTGAGTTTGGGCCAAAACCCAATTAGACATTATTTACTCTATGTTAGAGCTTCTTCCAAAGTAATCACTGCTCACCCCATTTTACTAGTAGAGAAGGTGAGATGAGGCTTTGTAATATGGTAACAACAGAGACAGAAGAACAGTAGCTCTCCTGGTAGTAACCCCTCAGATCCACAGACAGATCACTTCCGCCTTTTACCCCTAGGAGGCAGGTCCTCTGCAGAACTGTGCTATACTGGTTGCTGTTCATTCTCTCCTGCAGAGAACCTTCTGCACTGCCTGACACTGAACCAGGTGCTGGGGTACCACCCATCCTATGACCTTCCCACAATGTCACAGGACAAAGGAGAAAGAGCAAGTAAGGTTTATAGAGCCTCCAGAAAGCTCATCTTTTTCTAGGAGGGCAATCGGGCAAACAGTTGACAACTGCAGTTAAAGTATGGTTTCTAGTTCCTACAGCAGCACTTTGGATGTGGTATTTAATCTCTTTGAGCTTGGTTTCCCCATCTGAAAGAGAGGCACTGCCATTTAGCTCAGTGGTGTTAAATAAAACAACACATGAGCAGGCTAACTACCTAGCATATAGTGAACACTCTTGAAATACCCAGAATGCACTAGGGAGCAAGAAAGCCCAACCTTTACCCAGATCACATATCATCTCCAAGTTTTATATTCATGCTGAGAATTTGCAAGAGATACCAGGGGGATGCAACCAATCAGCTTATTATGCACAAGCTCTCAGCTCAAGGGAAATAACATAGGCTTGCAATAACTCAAATGAGCAACAACAAAATCATTTTTATCTGTGGTACTCTGGAACAGAGCACACACTTATTTATGATTTTAAAATTTGGCTCTTAATCATGTCAACATTTTTCCAGTGCAATACTGTACCCTTAGAAAATCATGCATACAATAAAATATAATTTACAAAGGACAACAATCCTATACAATGTTGTCTACCCAAAGCAAATACTCAGTGGGCTTTTGCTACAGTTGGTACCTTTTCCATTGTGCTTAAGTTCATTCCAAGTGACTCCTGCCAGCATTTGTTTCCTGACATTCATTTAGGGGTTGACATGAACACAACACCACCTTTCCCACACGTCTCTGAAGCCTCTCCACATTCTGCTGTCAGCCCAGTGCTCCTGATTAGCCATCCCTCCTGATAGCATCAGGTGGTACCACTTGTCATAAGAGGGTCTCTGCTAAATCTGTGCAGTGGTAGGTCTCATCTGGTCAATCAACATGCTTGGGGGAGTGAGGTGAGATGTGGGGTGCTCACAAACATTCTTGACCACAGAGTATAACCTTTAGATAGAAACCTGTAGGCAGTTTAGAAAGCAATGAACAAATGTAAGATGGCTATGTTAAGGTGGACATGATTCTACAAATGATAAATGACCCATGTATGGCCAGAAGAAAAAACATTGTACGATGGGAACAAATGGTTGACATGTTGGGGATGCAGGCAGTAGAGCAATGAGCACTCACCAGTAAAGTGAGGGGAAAAAACAAGCGGATAACTAACAATGACTTCAAAATCCAAGCACAATATATTTTTCGTGATTTCAGTCTCATTACTAATGTCAAGTGAGAAACTGTCCTTAGACACTGATTCCAGCATGAGTTCGAGCATTTCCTTTCTGAAGCTTCAAAGTAATATTCTTATTGAACCACACTTGGGAATCATCTAAGGAGGTTTTCAGACCCCAGGATCCCTGGCTGTTATGGAACCAGACACCAGAGCCATTCAGAATCCACCAGGTGACTCCAGTGTGCAACCACAGTTAAAACTACCTTCAAATATAATAATATAATACATACAGCTTTTGTGATTGTGGGTCTAATATCCTTATGAATGTTCAGATCCTTAGATGTGAATGGATACCTTCCTATTCCTGGGACTTTTGGGCTTTTACAGACAGAAACTACTTGCCTTGGGCATTTTTCTTTAAATCCTTATGACCACTGGGGGTGGGGGAAGCATAGTGATAGAACAGAAAATGTCCTATAGTGTTGCAGGATCTACTCACATTTGGAAAAAAAAATCTATCATGACTCCATGTTTTAATACTTCTTAATCACAAATGAAAAGACACATAAATCTGTCCTAAACTTTAGACCAGTGGCTCTGAACCCTTTTGATGCTGTGACTCTTTACTATAGTTCCTCATGTTGTGCTCACCCTCAACCATAAACTATTTTCCTTGCTACTTCATAACTATAATTTGCTGCTGTTATGAATCACAATGCAAATGTCTGTGTTTCCTGACAGTCTTAGGCAACCCCTGTGACAGGGTTGTTCCGCCCCAGGATGAGAACCACTGCTCTGGGCTCCTCTATACCAACTTCCTTTTCTCACTTTCATTTCCTAACTATCTAACTGGTTCTCATCTGTTCACTCACTCTCTATGCACTGGTAAATTTCTATGTTTAATTACTTAGTTTTGCCGTAAAAATAATGCATCATTTGCTCTGCAGAAGGCTGCCTTTTACCTTATCTGCCATTATCATAGATGAGCCCCCATGGATGCCCAGGATAGGAGTGAGAGTCTGAGCAGAAATGAAATCGAGGATCTGGGCGATGGCTTCCTGGTCAGTGTCATCAGCAAACACCACCCCCTGGATCTTCCGGTCCGACATAAGATCGCAGATACGAGTGATGATGCTCTTTGGGTCAGTTTCGTTCATGGCTACCAGCTCCACCCGGGGAACTACTGAGAGATGGTGGAAGTCATCTTTCTCGTGGGCGTCTTTTATGGCCACTTCGTCTGAAGTGCCCACGAGGATGACAGCGATGCCGATGCTGGGGGCGCTCTTTTGGGATCGAGCTTTGCTGCCGGATACGGCCAGGACCGCCAACACCAACCAGAACTTGGGAGAACAGCACTCTGCTCTGGGCTTCATCTTCAGCTTGTCGACTTTCTGAAAACAGAAAGGAGAGAATGCTTTAAAACATGAGGTATGCTACCGAACCCATCTTTGAAGCATGTGAATGTTGTAGAGTCAAGAAACTCTATCTTAAAAAAAAGAAAAAGAAAATGAAAAAGAAAAAAGAAAGAAACTCTATCTTCTAGTCATGAAACTCAGTTTCTCTCCCCTAAGCCAATATCCTAATTCTGATGTTCTCTGGGTATGATGAGAGAAAACGAAATTTTCAAAAGCCTAATAAATCTTTGACCAAGACAAATCGGAAATGAGATGTGCCGGAAAGTGTGGGCCAGCCAAACACACACACACACACACACACACACACACACACACACACACACACACACACACCCCAGAGATAGCAGGAGGTAGCTTGCTGATGCCTGGACCCCTGACACTCTAGTTATAACCATCTTTGGCAAAAAACAGGCTAAATGATCTGCAAATTGGGTTCAGCAGAGGCTGGCCACAAAACATGGCCTGGATAAGATTAATCCAGCAAGCTCCAGGCATGGAGACCCCATGTTCTTGTAGTCTGGATCTTGTGTTTGCCTCCCAGAGAATGACAACCAGGAAATGCTTCAGTGTTTCCCTTCTAGAATCTCTCTTAACATTAAATCAGAGAAGTAAACATGGGCACTTAAGTGTGATTGAGCTTTACTATCACCCAGTGGGAAAAAAATTAGAAGGAATATTAGTATCTCACTTTATATATGTTGACACCAAGGTTCAATGAAGTTAAGGGATCCTCCAAAGACCTAACAAATTAAATGAAGCAATCCTTTAAAAAAATAAGATTTCATTTTGTGTGTGTGAGAGTGTGTGTGTGTGTGTGTGTGTGTGTGTGTGTGTGAGAGAGAGAGAGAGAGAGAGAGAGAGAGAGAGAGAGAGAGAGAGAGAGAAAGAGAGTCTTTATGAGTATATACTACATGTCTGCAGGTATCTTCCAAGTTACTACAAGTATGGAGCCTGGAAACCAACCTCTATCCTCCACAAAAGCAGCAAGTGCATATAAATGTTGAGCCAGGTCTCCAGCCCACTTTGGAATCTTGAAACCAGTCTTCTGATTTTCACATCCTAACTTGTATTCCATGACACTATACACCTCATGCTGCCCTCCACATCATTGATCACTGCATTAGAAAAAATAGTACCATCCTGATCTTTTTACACATCAAAATACACAGTAAACAAACAATCAAATACTACTCATAGTTGGAGTCATAGAGTATCAACCTTGAAGATAGTTCTATTTAATTTCTGATGACAATCTGTAGCCATAACTTCCTGAAAGGATGCCCTAAATATTTGTGTACAACTCACTACCTTTTTTCTACAAAGAGCCCCTTCCATTTTATTTCCACGAAGGCTTCTAAATCACACAAAACAAAAAAGACTAAAGATACAGAACATGAGCCTCAGTCATTTCTCTTTCTGTGTCTCATCATTTGCTCTAAGTACCTCTTATTTTATGAGAACGGGTATGTGGTGTCACTTTGCTACAAATGGCTGTTTATTATATAGTATTATACACTATACTGGAAGGCATTCTCCTGTGCAATGCCTTTGCTTTTCATGAACATTCTACAAATTAGACATTTTATTCCCATTTCTCAAATAGAGAAACTGAAGCTCAAGACAGTTATGTAATCCTCCAAGGTCAATGGTGTTACAATACCAGAATGCAAATGGGTTAATAGCATTGTTCTCCAAGAAAACAGCCCACGAGCTGTACCCAGGGCTAGAAAAGACTAATTTTTTTATCGAACATGAAAACATAATTTAATCTCTTTTGCTTTTTGACCAAAAATGGAGGGGAGATATGTTAGGGACCTAAAAATTTGAGAATTTGGCTAACAAAAAGAAATAAATGATAATGAAGGTATCGAACAAAGAAAGATCAGGAAGTATTCAAGCTGAGCAGACTGACCACAAAGGCATTAGGGATTCAGGAGTGAGATGCTGGGACATTTTGTGGCTGAGGAAGCACAAAATCCAATCCAGTTCTTGGCAGAAAACCTTTTGGAACTCTTGCTGTTATAGTCATCCTTCAGCACTGCCAAGAGGAGACCTGGGTCGATCGCCTTGCTTCTCCTGAAAGAAATAATATGAGTGTCTCTGTGGTTCACACCCTCCAAAGCTCACTCCTGACAGCTTTCTGGTCTCTCTGTTCCTGTGGAAATGAGGAATGGCTCCATAGGTTCCAGAAGCCCGTGCAGATGGGCTATGGATGGTCTGCCAGAAGATCTGGGAACTGAGCACCTCCTTCTCAGGGTTTAAAGAAAAGCAATAGACTCCAGAGGTGGAGTAACATCAAATATTCAGTGGGAGACAGTCGCATTTGGTATCTTAAAGAAATGGTGAATATATTTGCTCAATTCCAAGGACTGATTTTCAATGAGAACCCAGAAATTTAGAATTTGGCTCAACCTATCCCCTAGCTTTATTCCAGTGAGATTCTAATCCTACAGTTACAAGTCCCTAAATTAGATTTCTTCACATTTAAAAGTGGCCCACTCTGCCACAAAACTTTATTAACTTTAATGCACCCGATGCTCTTCTGTTTCAAGCTTTTATTTTCTCTCTTTAAACACCTCTCATGTTGCTCCATTTTCTCTCACACAATATATTATACTCTTTTATGCAATGGCTAGTGCTGACATTCAGCAAATAGGATCTGGTTTTTACCAAGCATCTCTTTTATACTCAGGATAGAACACAGCTTTTTTACAAAGTAATACATTATGGGAGATATCAGTGACAGGGAACCAGGAGCTGAACAGAGAAAAAGCTCTGAATACAAACTCAATTTCGGAGGGGGGGGTAGTTGAGAGAAAGTGTGTGCTTCAAGATAAACAGTGACATGCTCTTCTTCAGACAGACCAAGACTACACTGAATGCGCCGGGTTTTTGGTGTTTTCTCCTCTTCTCCATTTTACTTTACCCTCCTGAGGAAAACTGGGAAGCACTCCCTTTGACTTCTCATCAAAGCCCATAAGGTCTACCTAATGCTTGGGATGATTTATTACACTTATATGGATGGCAGTGCATCTGCCCATCTTAACCAAGTGACCTCCTCACACACACACCTCTTAGATTAATCCTCTTGTAATGAGTCCTGCCTACCTTGTTGACAATCTTTTCTCCTAATCTCCTTTTTTCCTCCAGCAGTGGGGATTGAACCCCAAATCTTGCACATGTCAAGCACACATTCTGTATCTGTGCTGTCTCCCAATCCTGGACACTAGTTTTGACAATTAGTCTAGATAGAATGTCATGAACACATGTTATACCATACTAGATCATCATTTAAGGAAAGTTACAGATGTAAAAAGAAATGTCTTGTCTCATTTTTATTTACATTCTTAAGATGTAGCACTACCTCATATACCATAAAGAGGATAAATTCTACCAACTATTGCCAATTATAGGCTTCAACCATTACATTAAACTATACATAAAACTGTGCTATATAATAGTTTGTATTTCAAATATTTCGCCTACTATGTGACAGATACTATGATTGACAGGAAATTTTTATTCATTACTTGATTCCTATTAAAACACTATAAGTCCTAATTCTCCCTGAGTTATAAATGAGAAAAGAGATCTGAGAGGTTAAATATATGACCAAGATCATAAAGCAAATTGGGCTTCATAGACAAGTTTGTCTGGTTCTAAAAGTCTTTCCTTTTTATTCTGGGTATGTCTCAGTATGGGTAGATAAAAGAGAGAATGAACAAATGGGTGAGTGAATGAATGAATGAATGAACATCATGACTAACCTGGCTTTAAACCATTCTAAGATGAATGAAATGCATTATGGTGAGACAGTCACCTCATTAGTGTCTATTTTGTCATTGGTAAAATCAGGATAATGGGCCTAACCTACATACCGGGAAGGGTTTGTGAAGATCAAATGATAATATGTATATGAAAGTGCTTTGAAGACTATAAAATACTCTGCAGATGCAAAGGTTTTTACTGTGAAGCTTTTAGAAGCTGTTCAAGGAGCCCAGCTATTTATGACAGCATAAAGTGAGCATGTAGGAGGTGGGGGTGAGAAGATGTCAGACAGAGGCTGAGGGGAATGTTAAGAGGAACCTGCACATGGGGCAAAGGATATCTGTTCTCTTCTTTCTGAAAAAGATGTCACATAATGTCCTCAGAAAATATCTGACTCCACTGACAACATCCTGGTCATATAGCTGAATTCAGGAGCCATTTAGGCTTGGGGTCAATATTGAGTGAATATTCTGAAGGTCAATGTCCTTAAATCCTGCTTTAAACTCACACATAAGGGGCATAAGTAGAATCAGCAGGCAGCGGAATTAGATTGACCATCCATTTTTTTAGCCCTCTGTTTCCTTAGCATTTGATCTGGGTGACCTATGCCAAAAGCTTCATGCTTTTAGGTGCATGGTGCTTACAAGAGCCATCCTACACTTGCTCCTAATTGTCTCCATGTGCATCTAGTTGAGGAGACGGGCCAATGCTTTCCTTAGAGAAAACTGAGTCCCAAGATAACTAATGGGAAGCATGAAATGTGATTTTGTAGAAAATTTTAAACCAAAAGTGTCAAGCACTACCCAGTCAGGATGCTGTCTGAAGTCACTCCTTTAAAAGAGGCTATGACACATACATGACAGACTGTGGTCAACCAGAAATTAGAAGTCTGAGAACTAGATGGATATCATTGCACACATTTCTAATCCCAGCATTTAAGGAGTTGAGATAGGAAAATGGAAAGCTAGAGTCCAACCTGGGCTACAGAGGGAGACTGAACCTAATGAAACAGTGCCAGAGCCATGATTCAGACCCAAGATCTTCCAAATCTATGACTAAAGCTGGAAAGTGATGGTTTGCAGGCTTTAAAACTTGCCATGTGAGATGGCATGGCAAGCCTGGCAGCCTTCACTGTGAGCGACGAGAATGTACCATTCCTGAAAGTCAATGTGAGCATCTTAACATTATGATGCCAAGACAAAATCCAACAATGAAACCATCAACAGATGATGATAACTGTCACATGGGCACCAAGATGATATAGAATCCTAAGTCCATATGAATCTAAAACTACAAATTGACTTTGAAAAAGTGCAGCTAAAATTTCTATGAGGGGAAAAAACCTACAAATTCAACAGATGAGCCATCTTAATAAGTAATAAAAGATTTTTTTAAGTGTGAGCAAAAATTTTGAATTGATTCAGATATCTGTAAATGTACTTGAGAGAAATACATACCAGTCTTAAATGTACAATGCATCAATAAATGGAATCAAAGTGTAACAACTGTCACTTTTAAGAAATGCTTTTCATTGGAAAATAAAATTGTTTTATTTTTATTTATTTGAGATGGGATATCGCTATACAGCCCTAGCTGTACTGGAATTTCCTACATAGACCAGGCTGGACTTGACCTTAAGATATTTATTCATGCTTGGGTTTAAAATATTTTTAAATTACATATTTAAAACTTTTAAAGAAACTTATTAAAAAGGTTAAAGAAGAAGTAAAGGAAAACTGAAATACAAATAATTTTGCAGGATAACAATAAAAATACCAAGTATCCAAAATTTCAAGAGCATTTGGAAAAAAAACTATAGTTTTAATACATTTCAAAAAATAGTGTTATTAATTGTAACTAATGTTTCAATCAAGCCTGAGGAGAACAGCTGTAGGTGCCCGAAGTGGTAGGTGACTTCAAGGAAACAGCTTTTTCAAGATGCAATAGGGCACACACTCACAGGGACAGTGATACAACAACTCGATCAAGCCAAACAAAATCCCGGCACTGAGCAGGGGATGAGAGCATGAAGTCCCATACCTAACCAAGAAGATCTTCACAATGTACAGCTGTCAGGAAAAAGAGCTCAGCTCCCTTTAACAGAGTGACACTAAGTGTATGAACAACACTCCAGGGCAGGCCTCATGCTCAAGAGCAGGCAACACAAACTGGGATCCATAGGCTTAAAGTTTATTTCTCACAGAATATGAAAGAAGTTGGGTATGGAGGAAGATAGGGAGGATCTCAGAGGAGTTAACAGAAAGCAAAGAATATCACCGAAATATAGTCTATGAAATTTTCAAAGAATAAATCAAATCAAAATTTTGGTTTGTAGGTTTTTTGGCCTCATATTGCTTGTATATTATGATTTCTAACTCGTGTGTTTTTGTGTGTGTGTTTCTTGTGCTCTCTTATTTTTAAAGAAATTTCTGATTTGCTTTTTGTTTTCTAAAGAGAGAGAAGCAGATGAATGGGTGAGAGAAAGGCAGGAGGAGCTGTGGGGGGGAAACCATGGCCAGGATACATTGTATACATTTTCAACAAAAATTAAATTAAATTAAACCAATGACAATAATAAGGGGAGAATGAAGAAATCAGTAAAATGCAGTACAAAGACAGATACTACCAGACCCAGCGTGAACCCTTACGTGACAGTGACAAAGATGTGAGGTTAGTAAGAGATAGGAAAAAATTAAAAAGTGTAAAGGACTCATATATCTTAAAATGTAATAACAATATATAAAGCAGAAATTATAAAATAATGAAAGAAAATATTCTAAAAATTACTTGTTCTTAAAACTAATATGCAGTATTTAATAACAATTTCAAATAGGAAAAGAAGTTCAAAAGTATGCTGAATATCTTTAATAAAATAGCAAGTAACTGGTTACAGAGATCCTCATCAGAACATGCCAAAATCACACCTAGCCTCATCCTGACTCCTCCAGTTTGCACCCAGCAACCTTCACCACCCCCACTTCATCCTTGCCAAAATAAAAAGTAAAAGATGATTACAAGCTTTCACCACATATGAACATAAAGGCAGAAATAAAATATTAGCATTCAAAACACAAACTATTTCTAATAATGATGATAACAACAATGATCAAATGTGGTTGATAAGAAGAGGCAGGAATGGCCTAACTCTGATCAAAGCAACTCTGACACCAAAAGACCAAAGGAGACAGCCACATGATAATCTCAAGACAACAAAAAGCACATTACAGGAATTGAATCCCTAGCCACAGCATAAAAGATGAAACATTTAAGTAAAGAAAATTCTTTAATGATAGAAAAATGATCCCAAGATTTGTCCCAAAAGCTACACACCAAAAACCTTTGATCTCTTTCCCTTAGACACTGAGAAGGTGCAAGGTGAATGTTTTAGAGTTACTGGAGATACTCATAAAATAAATCAAGAACTAGAAAGGTTTATTTGGGTCTGGCAGTGCAAGCTTATAATTCTAGCTACTTGGAAGCCTAAGGCAGGAGAATTGCAAATTTAAGGTTTGTCTGGGCTACTCAGTAAGTCTAAACGCCAGCCTAATACTTAGTGAGGCTCTGTTTCAAAAGAATATTCTGAAGGCACTAGAGTTGTAGGTCAGTGATAGAGTGCTTGTCAACCCTGCTCAATGTGGTAGAGTGCTTGTCTATCATATTCAGTGCCCACATTAGCACCACAACTTTATGTTTCCGAAATAAGAGAAAAAAGAAGAAAAATGCCATTCCATTACAAATATAGTTCCCTAAGTAGAAAAGCTGATAAAACGTAAGAACTGCTTGAGTTAATGTGAATTCAACAGGGCTGTAGATAAATGGTTCCTATTAGAAAAAAAAAATCAATATTATTCTAACCAACTAGAAAACATAATATTCATAACAGCAAAGACAACTGTGAATTCTTTAAGAATTGATAAGGAAATGCCCTAGCCAAACCTCTACAGAGAAAAATTTAAAACTCCATTTTAGAAGATGACAGAAGACATCATTGTCTGAACCAATAATTCAAGTGAGTCATGAACCCAGTGTATCTTTAACCCAAATCTAGAAAGTGGAACCAGAAGAATTTTTCATTAGCATACTTCTGCAATTTTAAGTTCCAAGTTAATTTTAGTTTTAAGTTAAACTTTAAAAAAAAATCTTTGTTATATTTGTGTTTAGTTGCAAGTGTATCTGTACACCACATATACGTAGCCCCCACAGAGGGAAGAAGGAATTTGGATCCCCCTGCAACTAGGTTTATAGGCAGTTGTGTACAAACATGTGGGATGCTGGAAGCCTAACTGTGGTCCTCTGCAAGAACAAGTGCTCGTAACCACAGAGTCTTCCTTTCAGCCTCTAATTTTAAATCTTAAGGATCTAGACCAGAAGGATGGGGATGTGGTTCAGTTGGCAGAGTACTTGTGTGGCATGTATGAAGACCTGGGTTCAATCTTCAGTCATGTAACCAGGCATGGTGATATATATCTATAATCCCTACACTGGGAAGATGATACAGGAGAATTAGAAATTCAAGGTTAGCCTCCATTACCTAGTTTGAAGCCAGACGTGAAAAAAAAAAAATTGTAGAAAACAGCATACAAAGGACAGACCTAAACCAAACAAAAGCTGAGCTTTTAGAGACAATGACTATTGGCTCTTCTCTCTCTCTCTCTCTCTCTCTCTCTCTCTCTCTCTCTCTCTCTCTCTCTCTCACACACACACACACACACACACACACACACACACACACATAAGAGAGAGGAGAGAGAGAATGCTTTGTGTCTGAATACTTAATTTGGGCATCAGATATTTTCACTAACCATATAAAGCAAGCATTGTGGGTAGCGCAGATGGTGAGCCTGCACCCTGCACTGTCAGATGTCATTATAAAGAACAAGACCAACATCCATTTCCAGCAAGTGAACTACAATGGTACCTACATGTTTTAGAGTGTGCAAATTCAATTTCAATCTCTAAAATATACATAGCAGGAACAGCAGGATAAGCTAAGTGAGCATAGGTGCTGGCTATACAAGCCTGATGGCCTAAATTTCATCTCCAGAAGCCATAGT
Organism: Sigmodon hispidus; assembly: GCA_004025045.1. NCBI lineage: Eukaryota > Metazoa > Chordata > Mammalia > Rodentia > Cricetidae > Sigmodon > Sigmodon hispidus. Next base: position 7,056 of record PVIH01006736.1, on the reverse strand, counting down.
GGAGAGAACCCAATACCAAAAGTGCTCTCCTCTGCCCATTATATATGCATAACCATCCTCACACAATAATGACGATGATGATGATAAATGTTAGGTACTGACAGTCTTCTATCTACTAAAAATCAGCTAAATATATGCAAATAAGATATAAAGGAGGCCAACCTTTGTTTGGGGTTGACTCTGACCTTCACAGCTATGTCTGAGTTCTGTCTGTCTTTTCCTTCTTATTGCATCACCCCCATCCATTACTCTGTGGGGATTTAGGACTTTCTGACACTGCTTTGTCTTCAGAGAGGAATGGGGTTAGAGGCTGGCGTGTGGGTAGCTACTGAGACTGAACTACTCTGAAGTCAGTGGAGAATGCCTGGTTAACCCAAGTATCTTAAAACATGCCAAATATGTGTTTAAACTTTGTGACCTACCTACATGGCCATAGGCAGGATTCTTTCCTGCCTGGTAATATACTTACATAAGTATGCTCCTGTGAGGAATGAGTGTCAATGTGTCTGTCGCAGACACCAGATACACCGGATACAACTAGAAAACAAGTAAAAACAGATCCCACATCCAGTTGCTGCTGAAGAAGTGTGTGGTGGAGAAAGCAACAAAGATGGCCGGTAAGGAAAAATACAAGCAATAGATACCCAGAGAGAAAACAATCAGTTCCTCAGAATTCAGTAGAGGATGCTTTCTGAGGACCACTAGCTCCTTAGATGCCCGGTGAAAGTGTGCCCCATCCCTGCCAAAGGCTAACGTGGCTCTAAGTTTGCAGAGGTATTTCTGCCAAGCCCTCCTTACTCTGAGTCAGTACCTCCTTGCCCTTAGTCCATCAGCTCAGCTGATTGCCTTTCTATGTGAACTTCCAGTAGCCAAGTGCATGGTTTTCTATCTGAGCCTTCCCTTGCTTTGGGAACAGACAGGTACCAATTCTGCTAGTACTCAAGTTCTCAGTAGAGAGTTGTACAGATAACTAATGATGGATTGCACATCACTTTACACGTGTGTTCTAAGACAAACAGATGATCAGCGACACCACAAGCAACCACTCAAAAGTGACTTTTTCCTTTACTATTCTGCAGAGAGAAATAGAAACATTGTTCAGTTTATCTTCTACCATCTGCACATGATTCTTAATTTTAATTAATTTATATGCCTCCAAGGACAGTGTGGGTAGCCCCACTGAAAGCTACACCTTTTGAAACCTGATTCTGATTATTACCCTTTTGTAGCCGATTAAGGCTATTGTGAGCTTTGACAGCTAAGCTATTGGCTTCCTCCTGACTATTAGGAGGGGGATGGGTAAGGAGATAAATAGGATGACCAGATAAACGTGGAGAAGCAGGAAGGACCCAACTGGAAAGAAAATCAAAGATTCTAAAAGAGTGACAGAGAGCAGGGCTAGGAGAGGGACCACCAAACCCACACGCATCTTTCAGAAAATGCAGTTTGGGGATGCACATAAACAGCTTGTGCTGGACTAAAGTTAACGTGTTGATATTGATGAGACAAGCTGTTTCTATGGCCTAGGTATAGGCTAAGCCACTAAAGCCAACAGATCACCTCTAAAAAAAAAAACCCACATTGGACTAGAGTGGAAAGGGAAATGTTGAGAGATCATAGGCCTGTGGTGATTCCTTATATTTTTGTGTGTGAGTGTTCATAGGTGTATGGGATGGGGGAGGTACATGTGTGCAGATGGGTTCCAGTGGTCAATGACAAGTATTGTCCTCAATTGCCACCTTCCTTTTGGACTTATAGGCTCTCACTGAATCTATAGCTTATTAATTCAGGAAGGCTGGCTGGCCCTCAGGCTCCAGGGACCCATCTGTCTCTACCTCCCCAGAGCTGAGATTCCAGGCACACACTACCATGCTTGGCTTTTTACATGGGAGCTGGGGATCTGAACTTCAGTGCCCATATTACGGAAGCAAGCACTTTACCAACTGAACCCTCTCCCAACCTTAGCCTTGGGAAAGGCTGTATCTGTGGTCTGCATGTATTCCAAGTCACTGGACCCTTCACTCTCAATCTTGGCAAGATCTCTGTCTTTAGCTCTATATTCCAACTCCTTTATCCATAAAATGTGAGATAGCGTTCTTTGTCAGGATTCCTCTGAAAAGCAGTATATCTGACAAATATTAATCAATAATTTTCTAAGTGACAGAGGACATCCAACCTGCAATGAGATGATATCTTCACGAAGCCATGACAGACAAATCAGAAAATATAGTCACATAAGAGGGTCTGTCAAAGAGCATGCCCAGTGTGTTCTGGGACTCATCTAGTGTTGCTAACAGATGAGTAGGGAATATCAGGAAAGAAAAATGAAAGTGATGGTTCATTTTCATAGTCAACCTGACCACATTTGGAATCACGCAAGAGACACACCCCTGGTCATGTCTATAGGTTGTTTCCAGAGAGAATTAACTGAGAATGGAGGAGCCACCCTGAATAGAGATGCAGAGCTGCCCTCATCCCATGGGCTGGGGGCCTCTCTCTGCTTTCTGCTTCCTGATGAACACAGATGCAGAGTTTCTTGTTGCCATGACAATATAGAGCCTTTCCTTCTTTAAGTTGTGTTTATTCAGGCACATGTCACAGGAAAATTAACTAATACAGCCAAAATAGAAATATGGAATATGGCTTTAAGATATAGTGATGCAAACAATGCCCTAAGGTCCAAGGAGCTGGGCTTGAAACTTGGCTTTGAACACTTGCTTATCTTGGGAGGAGAGGGACAGGAGAAACAGAAAACATTTGGACCTCATTTTCCTACTTATAAAAGGGGGATTATCATTCTCTCACAGGGTCATTGTGAATATTAAACAATTTACTTGAAAGCATCTAGCAAATAGCAGGCACCTGATATTTATTCATTGAATGTGAATCTACTCTGCTCAGAGGCAGATAAGGAGTCCCTTTTGATTCAAATTACTTAGAAAGTAACCCAAGCGTTGCTGCCCTTCTCCCTCTGCTCTAACAGAAGTGCATTTCCACTGACCTCAGAAATAGGTTGTTTTAAAGTCTGCAAGGAACAATCTAACATGAGCTGTATTGAAAACAGACTAGAAATCTCAGGGTTGACCAGCCATGCTCCCTCCTCACCTCACCAGCCACTAAATAGCCTCTGTGTTTTATACTAAGTAATAAGGCAGCGTCAAGTATATCCAAATGGTCATGCATTTTATTTCAGAGTCATATCTTCAGTCATCACTTGCACAGGAAAGGAGCTGAGAATACAGTTCCTGCAGGACTTAGTTTCCACTGTTTGCCAATAAAATGACTCTTGTGCCAACCCTAATGAAATGACATATGGACTACATCTGTCTCCTTTCTCCATCACTAGTACTTAACAGAGTGACATATACAAGATCAATGCTCAATAAATGCTTGCTCATGGCTAAGATGAATAAACAATACCAATAATGAGTCACCACCTTCCACCAATACTCAAACAAATAAAGGAAGTATTCTAGAACCTTCATATTCCAAAGTATTTAACTGAAAAAGAAATATAATAAGCATCAATACTGTTTCTGACTTCTTGCTATTATACAGGGATTATTCCAAGGTCAATGTCCTTTGTTAGCAATAACAAACCCATACATCTAGGGTTCCTTGCACATGTATACATGTATATGTAAATCAATGTCCAGATAAGTGTTAACTGTTCATGTACACATTAAACCTCTTTCTCGTAGCCTGTGCTGATAAAATACAGCAGCCAAACATGACATGGTCTTTACCACAGAGGCTAGGATTACAATGTACCTCAGAGAGCCCAGCAGCCAGGCCAGAATCAATAAGAAATAGAAGCTATGCTATTTGAGCTGGCTGGGTCAGGCCTAAGAACAATCAGACACTCTCTAATATAAAATGCTGTCTTTATTATTCCAATCAATACACACATTTGTTAACCACACAGCCGATCATAATTAAGTTCTAACTTGCTTAGATCCCTCTAATGTCATGCGGATCAGAGCATCCATCATTAGTTGGTACTTAACTCTCTAATTTCCCTTGAATTTCCTCTTTTTCCTTCCCTACAAATTACTGTCTGAATAGAAGGCCCAGAACTGAGGGTGGGGAGGTTTTATACTTGTTCTAATTCTGCCACAAGCTGGCCTGTGAAATAGAAACCAGCTGGTTCAAAGTCTCCTGAAGTATTTCTTTTTAAGTTATTTTGGTTTTGTTTTGAGATAGGTTCTCATCTCATGTAGCCTAGGCTGGCCTCAAACCAGATATATAGCCAAGGATGACCTTGAACTTGATCCTCCTGCCTCCAGAGTGCTGAGGTTGCAGACATGTACCACCACACCAGATTTCACAAGAATCTGGGGAGAGGTTGAAGGGGCTCTGTCCATAGGTCTCTAGAAGTCTCTTCCAATATGAATATCCAGTGAATGCCTTTCTCTCACTCACTCTTCAAGATCTGCTCCCCACTCTTCACAGCTCCTTATGATCTGAGTTTCCCAGTTGCCCCTCGTCCAATAGGGGAGGGAAACAAAGGAGGAAGGAGCCCAGGGGTATGTATTATTTCTTCCATCCCCTCCTCCATCCTTCACCACTAGCTGGATGTATTACTTCCCCTGGTGATCATAGCTCCCCTTGAGAGATCTTCTCCATGTGGGTTCCATACAGCCCTCTGGAAATTCCTGGAATCTTCCCCTCCCTCGTCCCTCATGATCCCCAAAGGTAGTCACTATATGAGGCTCCCACGTGCTCCAACACAGCGTACCATTTCTTTCAGCCTCTGCACAGTGCCCATGCTTCGGCAATCCTTTTACTATGTGCTCTTGCAATTAAACAAATTGAAGGTATCATATGTTCTCTCCTCTAACCATCAACCATACACATTCCAACACAATCATGCCTATAAGGCTCTGGTTCATACTGGCAAAATTCAGGCTTGAATGTCACACATATCACTATCACAAGACAAGATACAGTGACTCCTGATGATACCTGTGGTCCAACCTTACCTCCTGGGCAACAGCCTTTTGAGCAGCAATATTCTCTTAGTACCTGACCTATTATGAAGAATGAATAAATTTCTGAAGAACATTCCCAGAGAATGGTCTTTGAGAGCTAACATTCTGAGAATGAGAAATGTAAATTGCTGGCAATTGGATGCAAGGGAAACACATGGAAGTTATCAGCATAACTATAAAATAAAATCCAGGAGTAGGCAGAGCATTTGCACTCAGAGACATGTGAGCACTAGGTAATACTCCCCTTGCTGAAGAATCGCTCTGCTTACTGGGGCCCTGGGTTCCCTTCAATTCTTTTTCATGATTGGTTAGAATATACCCCATGAAAAACTGGGGTTTGGAGTTATTGTCCCAGCTGACACAAATGATAAACTGTGCACAGGAAAGGATGGAAGTGCTGTGTCAAGGAAACATGTAACAGTAGAGTCTAGTTTTCTTATTATATAGAAAGAAATTAAAATCAGTAGGAAAGGAAAAACGTGATACTGTTCACATCATAGATATAATACAGTTGCAAACTGATCACTCTAACATTTCATACTGATTTTCATAAAGACAAGAGGCTGTTGTCACCAAATGCAGTGTTCTGTCAATGTCGGCATAATATGCACATCGGAGCTCAATTGTTGTGTCTACCCTCATCAGTAAAGGGGACAGGACAGGATGTCACAGGCCATGCCTTCTTTCCCATAAACTTCTGAGGCCACACTCAGCTCCTCACTCCCTCACCAGACCCAGTCACCCAGAGTGCCACAGTCCATGGGCAGAAATCTGCTTCTTTAGACGAAGGCAGATCATTGAGGTATGCAATGTCCCCATGTCAACCAAAATTGGAACACAGAAAACTTGACCAATAACTTCACACACCAAAAAGTCTTCCAAAATCCAAAAACTAAACAATTTTTGTGTGCTCATGGTCATGAGCTTAGTAGTATGTGTCAGGGTGGAGGTTTAGCATCTGTCACAGGATGGATGCTTCACTATACAGAAGGGGCTAGCAGAATACTGGAGTACTATGAAAGGAGCATATGGACTAAGAATAAGGGCAGTGACAGAGAGCTCTTGGATTGAATACTGAAGACATTACCAGAAATCAGTTTTGGGGTGGTTCATGCTTGCGAGTGCATGCGCACTGCATCATGTATAAGTGGAGAGCAGAGTCAAATGAAAGAGCTGTTACTAGGCACTGCCCACCTTATACTTTCTGATAGAGCCTCACTGTGCCCTGGAGCTCACTGATTAGGCTAAGATGGCTGGTCTGTGAGTCTTAGGGCCTCTAATTTCTCTGCCTTCCCAATACTAGGATTATAGGCGCATGCCACCGTGCCCAGCCTACATGGGCTCTGGGGATGGAACATGGATTCTCAGGGCCTCCAACACATCACCTACTGAGACATCTCCCTGGCCACAGGAAGCAGCCTTGTAGCTGAGTTCCAGAGGATCTGGTGTTCCTAAGATGAGGAACTTTTTGAACAGTAATGCCACACTGAATCAGAAAGGCAGCTGGCACAGGGATGGTCAGGGCATGGTGCATGGTGTTAACCTGGTCAGAAGAGGGTTTGCAAGAAGGGCAGTTACCTACAGCTGTGAGTAAATGCAGGGAAATGGGGCTCAGTTAAGGAACCAGGATTTAACATGTGAGACAGGCATAAGCTTAAAGGACTGCAGAAAAAGGATCCTATCTGCTTCCCTCAAATCTCATTTATCCTTGGTCTCTGCAGCAAATGGGACCTGCATCTGCCTTTAAGAGGCACCTAGAAGGCCAACTGTGTTGGCTTACACAGGCAGTGGAGGTTTCTGGGCTCCTTATACTAGTGACTGCTGTTGAGAAGTTCAGATCCTAATTTTATAAGGATTAAGAAACCAAGGTGACCATTTCCTAAATATAACACCAGTGGCACAGGCACTAAGACCAACAATCAATAAGTGGGATCTCCTGAAGCTGGGAAGCTTCTGCAAAGCCAAGGACACTGTCAATAGGACAAAACGCCAGCCTACAGAATGGGAAAAGATTTTCACCAACCCTACAAGTGATAGAGGACTGATCTCTAAGGTATATAAAGAG